>OZ038384.1:37172237-37333143 GCA_964036045.1 Eutreptiella sp. 'Long Island Sound 2002' | reverse complement strand
AGGGCCTCACCATGACCCGCCCCATCAAGCCCCTTGGCCGGGCAGCCCCGGCTACCAGCAGCACCACGGCCCCTACGGGCGCCCCCGAGGGCACCCCTCCCAGTGCAGCCGCGCATTTCCGGACAGCCCTGGGCGCAATGGGCACCGTCGGACCACAGCCGGATTTCGAGGTATGTGCGTTCATAATTCGTTCATAATTCGGCGTTCATAATTCAGCCATCCTGTATTGCCCGTTTATGAACCATGAACGCGTTTTATGAACGCGTTTTATGAACGCATTTTATGAACGGCATTGTCAGAGGTCATGGACATGGAAGTGAACCCGGCGGACGTCGCGGGGGTTCGCATCCGCTACCAGCTTGGCACCGCCGAGTTCAGCATCGCCCTGTCCGCCCTGTACCAGCTGCTGCTCCTCAACCCGCAACGGGGGTGCTCTATCCTGTCTGGGTTGCGGGAGTGGGAACGGTCCCACCGCCCAACGGACACTCGGGCGGCGAAAATGCCGTGCTGGGCTAGCCTGGGTGAGTTGGGGTGGGAGGGCTGTGCTGACGAGGAGATCCTGCAGTCCAGCTGTGGGTTGAACCCCCCCTTCCCCTGCAGTGCCTCCCCAGCAATGCCCCCCCCCCCCCCCCCGCCGACAAACCCAAACCCCCCCCCCCTGCCCCCCGCCCCCCCCCCCCAAACCCACCAAACCCTAAAAGCCCCCCACCCACAAGCGTAAATCCTTCAAATCGAGCAGCAGCTCATCCCCCGTGGACATGGGAAGGAGGGGAAAGGGAAGCAGTCGCAGCAGCAAAAGCGGCGCGAGGAACCCCCCTCTTTGGAGGGGGATGAGTCACCTGACACCCCGCTTGGTGAACACGTTTTTGTGCCCTACACCGATGGTGTCTACCGGGGGGTTGTAACCTCGGTTGTGGGGGGGGGGGGGGCAGGGGGGAGAGTGTGGGTGGAACAGCCACGGGAAAAGGGGATGCTTCGGGTTGAGAGGCATCTGTTGTATGCCTCTCATGGTGCAGCACTAACCCATTGGGAGTAGCAAAAGGCTCCAGCTACAAGTAAGAAGGCCGCCAAGGCCAAAAAGAAGCCCAACCCCAAACCGGACGCTGACCCGCCGGCTCAGCCGGCCCCCAAGCCAGCTAAGCCTGAACCCAAGCCTGAGGCTAAGCCGGCCCCTTAGCCCCAGCCCAACGCTGCCCCTGAGGCCGCCCCCACGGAGGTGGATACCCCAGCACAACCCTTGGCCAAACCACCAGCCCAACCCCCTGGCCAAACCCATGCCTAGGCCCCGGATGGGGGTCAAACCCAGGCCACGGCCCCCCTTTGGGAGGACCCGACAGGCCACGGCACTGAGGTTTAGGGCGGCAAGAACAAGCAACGACAAGGGACAAAGAAAAGCAGTGAAGTGGATAAAACAGATTGAAAATTGAGCAAGTTTTGTGTACCTGTGCATCCGCGTTCATAAAACGATCGAGGCGTTCATAAAACGAGTTCTGAATTATGAATGGAATTATGAATAAGGGAGGATGTTTTCACAATTTGCATGAACTGGCAAGAATGGCAATTTTTACAAAAAAAAACCCCGTCCACAAAAAAAAAAAACTCACCTCGAGGGTGTTGACCCAGCCCCCGAAGTTTTGAACAAAAAATGCCCATGGGCACCCTAGCAAGAGCAAAATGCGTTCATATTTCATAAAACAATTTATGATGAACAAAACTACCTTTCATACAGGTACCAAGGGGTATCTTAGAATAGAGCATTGTAAGACCACTACTAGCAATTGTCTGCGATTAACCATCTACCGGTGGCGGTTGGCAGTGAATCACCGGCGGCCGAGGTTAACCTTCGGCATTTCGGGATTTCCTGCCACCAATTGGCAGCTAACCACCGGTAGTTGGTGATCAACCACCGGCGGTAGTCCTGGACTTTCTACAAGAAAAGCTAGCAAACTCCTTTGCAATTGAACTCCAAGAAAGCACTAGCCAGCCAGAAATGTTGTAGGCTACCCGCTCCATGAAACATCGAGTTAAAATGGCTGGATCAGCTCACCGAACTTGGGACAAGTTACAGGCACCTTGATGCGAGTGAGCAACAGGACCTCTCATGCACTAATCGGCTGACCACTACTCTACACCAAAGCATCAGTAGGTCGCAAGCCGGCGGTGAGTCGGTTCGTGCTTTGCTGACGGCCGTTGGCGGTTGACTGACGCTGGCTGGTGCTAAACCGGCAGCAGTGGTGTAATGTTGTTGGCACCAAGGTACCGGGGGCTAGAAGATTCTTTTTGGCCTTCGGCGGAATAAGCTAGATCCCAACCCATGAGCATGAGTTTGCAGCAAGTAGGGAGTAGATTCGCCATCAGTCTTGGCCGTCAACCAAAGTAACTTTCCCCCTCACGCGTTCTTTGTGGGATATTGAAGATGAAAACAAAGAAACTGAGTAAAGGATGCCCTGCTCAGAATCGCACAATAGCGCCACGTCCCATGGATATGAATTCTTTATGCAAAGCCTATCCCACCCGCATGCCACAGGAACAACTGTCACACAGTCTCAGTCGTTGTTTGTGCGGGCACACTTTTGCGGACAACCCCAAACACACTTTGGTAAGATTTTGAGAGGTGTTTAGGAGCTCATCCCTCAAAACTTGGAGTTCTCTACTGTCCTCCTGGTGGAGTACTCCGCGCCGCTCTCTCTCTCGGCCTTCAGCTATGTGTTGCTCGTGTCCAGTGACTGTTGTAGCATGAGGCACTCCCGGGAGCAACTTGACAGCAGCTGAGCAGAACAGCCTTGAGAAGAAAGTGAGTGGATGGAGGACATGTGCGATGCTACAACACAGCATGCCACAGACCAGGCCCGGGGCAGGGCGCTCCGCCTCACTGGCTACCGTGTGCGGCCCGGCTGATGTTGCTGCTGATGTTGTTGTTGTTGCTGCTTATGCCCGCATTGCCACTGGGTGTTGATAGAATTATTGTTGTTGCTGCTGCTCTCATCTTGGTTTGGGGCTGCCCTTTTCTCCTTCTCTTTGGTGTTCTTCCGCTTCTTGAGAAGGTGCATAATGTTCCTTGACTTTCTCCATTTCTTGTGGTGGTCTTATGGTGGAATGGTCCCCTTAACCCCCTTTCGAGTCCCCAAATGCCCTACAACCGCAAAGATATTTGAACCCCCGTTGAAGATCCACTGCCGGTCACTGCACATCTCTGATCCACCATTGCCCAGAGGTAGCATGAAAAGCAAGGATTGAATTTGTTTTTCAAAAAAATTTCACATACTTTAGGTTTCCAAAGGACTGCAAGTGCACCACAACCAAAAGGAAGGTGTTTTTGGCTTGGGGACAGCAAATCCCACATCCTTGCCCTCGTTTATGCCGGTTTACTTTGGCCCGAAACGTTGAGCCCCAATCACTTGGTCCCCCATGGAGGTTTTTTTACCCTTCTTAGGGTCTAGAGTCAGCAACATATTTTAGCAGCAGCAATCAACAGCCGAAGCAGCAATAGGCGCAGGAAAAGTATTTGGGAACATCATGGCTCAAAACCGGCATCCAAGTAGCTCAAAACGACCGCTAGTGGTGAGTGTGCTTGATCAAGATACCGAACAACCTGGTTCAACATTGCTGTGCATATTTTTGCGACCTGCCTTACACTCGTAGCCCAGTGGTACCATTGTTTTTTTTTTGGTTCCCACACAAACCCCAGCACAACAGTAGGATACACAAATACAAGGAAAACATGGTTGACATAAAAATTGTGGCCCGCAGACATGGCAAAAATACTGTCTGAGCAGAATATGTTGCTGAACAGTTGACAACAAACCATACATTCTAAGTTCAAACAACACAAAGGTAGAGGTGATCTTTGTAGTGCCCAAATGCACAACAGAGACCCCTTTGGCTTTTGAATCCTCAAACCCGGCTTGATGAGTTGCATCAAGGTCATTAGTTGAGGTCAATGTTGACCCCTTGCTCCTACAAACAGAACACTTTGCCATGAGAACTGTTTGTTAACACAACTAGAACACAATTGCTCATCATGGACGCCTCGTAAGCCTCGGCCGCCGTCTCCACAGAGACGATGTCAAGAATGGGCGCCCTCTTGGAGAAGGGGGCCCCAAGCGTGAAACTTGAAATGCTCCCCGCGCAGGCCAGCAAGGCACAATGTAGTTCGTCCCGAGGAGTCGGTTTGGAGACGGGCACTGTCGCTTCCATCGGCTGTGGCGGCTCCCAGAGGACGGATAGTGTGTCGGCCGGCCGCAGTCGAACCCAAAAATCGCGCACTTCGCCGGCGTGGAAGTGGTTGCCGATAGGCCGGATCAACTTTGCCTTCAGGGTTGTGTTGGGGACGCCACGTAGCCGCGTGGCACCCTGAACACCGAGCATACATGCAATGGAGGCGTGCATCTTCGGACGGTCTAGCGGTTTATAGCTCGGGTTCCACTTTTCCTCCAATCGGCGTGCCATGTCGTCAGAAGGCAAGGGACGGTATCCCAAAATCTTAATCTTAATTGGGCCCAGCGGCGATGGCTAGCGGAACATGCGCCGCAATGAGTCTGTCAGATGAAGTTTGTATTGTGGCGTGGCACGTTAGCGGCAACCCTTGAGGGTGAAGCATAGTCCCGATGCTTGATGCCGAGGAGATCTTGCCCTTGTAGAGGGACCAGCACAGTGCATCATTCACCCCCGACGGGGGATGGCTCCATAGCATTGGAAGGGTGGCTTGCGCTGCCTGGAGTAATTCAGGTGCAGATTGTCCCGTCCACCGGGAATGAACGTCCGCCGCGTAGAGGTCATCGGCCATGCGGTGTTTGATGTCAGTGAGCAAGAGGATTCAAAAGACGACATGGTGCAAGAACGCCTCGACAGGGGCACAGGGTACCAAAAGGCGACACCACTAGCCCATCCCAAATTTCTTTGGCGGTCCCTAAGATTGTGCTCTCTTGGAAGGCCCAAAAAGACTAGGCTACGGAGGTTCTGTCCCTTTGGCACCCAAAACACAAAACCAGCCTCCGGCTCATTCCCTTGTTTCTCGGGCATTTTCTCCTCGCTTTCTTAGCTGAGCGCGGGCCCGCCATAGTTTTGAAATCTCATCGCCACAAATCGGCATTTCTCACCACAACACGAACACCTTTATTAAAAGGGTCGTTTTGACTGTTGTTGGTGGTTAGGGTTAGGCCAGAATTGGACTAATTTGGGTTAATGTTTGGGGCTGATTCTAGCAAACCGGGTCCCCGAAACGGGGGGGGGGGGGTCCTGCATTGTGCCTGTATACATGCAGACCGGAAGTCTCCCACCAAAAGTGTACATGCAGACATGAAGCAAACCACCAAAAGCAACTTGAGAAGGTATTCGCAAAAAGGCAAAAGAGGTGTAGTAGATGCAGGGCACTGAAAGTTTCGGGTCACCAATGCTCACTATTGAAAATTAGTGATTTAACAGCACTTCATCCAAAAGCGCATTTTCCAGCACTTGTTCGCATTTGATCACATTCTCCCACTAACACTCTGAACAGCCCCCCATTTTTTGGCCAATGGTGCTGTTGTGGACAACAATGCAAGAAAAAGGGCAGGAAAACGCAAGACAAAGGGAAGTGCAGTTACCTAGGGACTAAAATAGATTACAATCTTTGTAATTGGAGAAATTATAGGAAATATTATGAAAAATATTACAAAACCTCACGAAATATTATAGTGAAATTACATGGTGCTCTCCTGGGTTTATGCACGCAAAACAGTTGCCACAGCTCCCAGCCTCACCATTTTGGTGATGCTGCCCCGTGTGCCAGCGAATGGGGCCCCGCCAAGCTAAATGATCGTTCCACATTGGCGCTTGTTGCTAGCATCGTAAATAAAGCCACATCTAGCTCACCGAGGGCACCAGGATGTTGATTGCAAAACTCTATTGCGTCTTCAACACTTTTGGCCTGATGAGCAACAACAAAATTTTAGGCCTCTAGCAGAGAATTTTCGGTATATGGAACAAGATTTCACTTTGGTGACAATCCTTT
Source organism: Eutreptiella sp. 'Long Island Sound 2002' (assembly GCA_964036045.1). Taxonomy (NCBI): domain Eukaryota; phylum Euglenozoa; class Euglenophyceae; order Eutreptiales; family Eutreptiaceae; genus Eutreptiella; species Eutreptiella sp. 'Long Island Sound 2002'. Next base: position 37,327,151 of record OZ038384.1, on the reverse strand, counting down.
TTAAGGCCAAGTGCACACAAATTCAGGTGCCGGGAACAAAATTCAAGGCTAGTTGCATACCTTTGTAGGATCCATTTGCACAGTTTGTTCCAACTCGTCTTGCATGTCATCCGGCAAATGAAAAAGCTCCTTTTTGGCCGGCCAATAAGTGTTCGCCATTGGTAACAACTTTGGATCCAAAACCTCCAGTCTCCGGGACACCTTCAAAGTGGCAGCATGCTTCACTGCTTGGACATCCATCTCTTTGACAATAAGATGCACCGCCTCCTTTAGGGCTTTCAACTCTGATGTGGGTACGCTTTTAAAAGTCTCAAGTACACGAGGGGACCATTGGTGTGCATCGTAGAATTGCTCCTTGTGGCGAACGAGTTGGGCCCACTTCAGAGGTGCCGACGTAGCCACCAGCTTCATCTTTGACTGCAGCATGTTGATGACAGTAGCAAACTGCTGCATATGGTCAGCAGCAAACACCATGTGCACAATTAGCTCCTACTTGTGGGATTGCAAGAGCTCAACCATACCCTTTGTTTGGGTAATCTTCTCCTATTCCTTGCCCGAACAATTGGTCCCATTCTCTTTTGAGGAAATCCAACCACACCTACAACACATGCAATCACGACAGTGGCAAGGGGATTTTCACGGCAATAATCAAATCACGTTTCCTAAAAGCAATGACTGGACAGTGACAATCGAGGTCAGGTTGCTGGCATGAACCTGAATATGTCGCATCCTCATTGATAGCCTCGATAATCACAGTCCGATCAGTCATTGCGGCCGTACCACGCGATGGCTCCGGTGCACCCTAAGCTGCCCCAAAAGCGGGTCTAGTCGACATCTTAGCATTCTGTTGGTGTGTCTCGCATTTGATAGGGTGCACATGTCAAACGTGTACTTCGCAATGGATGCACCACATAACTCCATTGCGAACCTCCATCACACCGGGGTACTGTGTTGCCCTCTCGTGAATCTCCATCAAGCAATGGTGGGCCTTGTCATCCACTTTTCACTTCTTGGTGCCCTTGCCCTTCGATGGTTGTTTGCCCATTGGAAAGAAGCACAAATAACAATGTGAGAAAGTGGTTGTGACAAAACCACGGGGGGGTGACTACAACCGGTCCTGATGCGACCCACCCCCCAGCTATCTGTCAAAACTCGAGGGGGGGGGGGGGGCAGGGGGTGGATCTGGGGGGGGTCGGCTGGAGGGTGTAGGGGGGGGATTTCGGCCGGGGGGGGGGTCCCAAGGTGGGGGGGGCTTGCGCGCGACCCACTACTACCACATGCATACCTCCTGGGGGGTTGTGTGTCTGGGGGTTGGGGGGTACGGAGGTATGTATGTGATAATAGCGCTTTCTCGTCCTTGCCGAGAAGAAAGGCTTAAGGGTCGCCGTGTTGCCCCCCGCCCCCCTCCCCCCGCCCCCCTTCCCCCTCCGCCCTTGTTCCCCCCCCCGCCCCCCGGTTAGTTTGTGAGAAACTTCCTGAGGCTTGGTTAGAGTTGGGGGTTAAAAGATAAAATGGATGGACTTCTGCTTAGAGGTCCTTGAAAAGCTTCCCCTCTGAGGAGGAGGAGGAGGAGTCCGGGCGGGCGCGCTTCGACTGAAGCTCCCGTTGGGCTTCGTCCCGCCTCTTCTTGTGGCGCTTTCCGACGCTTTTGAGCGGACAAGATCGCTCAGCCCCAGAGGTCGTTGCCTCGGACTCACTTGGGAGCGGGCGGGCAGGAGGCTTTGATTGGGGCAAGGGAGGCAAGCTGGACGACGACGAAGCAACGTCGCCAGGTGCAGATGAGGCCGCGGCATCAGACTGGGCGTCATCAGCCTGTGCAGGTGCATTGCCTTGTTTTTTTTTTGCCTTATGAGGCACCCAATTCAGCACCGCCTCTTGCTCTGCCTCGGCAATGTGCATCAAATTAGGATGCCGTGCAGTGTCATGCAGATCTGCATAGTGCTATGCCATGCAATATGACCAAACTGTCTTTGTGCATAGGGGACACCGCACAGGATGATTCGTGCACGGGCTGCTTGCTGTTCTTTTCGCAAGGGTGTTCCAGCGCGTGGATTGTGAGTCCCTAACCCCAACTCGAGGGGCCACACCGAAGCGTGGATTGTGAGTCCCTAACCCCAACTCGAGGGGCCACGCAAAAAAGCGTGGATTGTGAGTCCCTAAACCCAACTCGAGGGGCCACGCAACAAAGCGTGGATTGTGAGTCCCTAACCCCAACCCGAGGGGCCACACCGAAGCGTGGATTGTGAGTCCCTAACCCCAACTCGAGGGGCCACGCAAAAAAGCGTGGATTGTGAGTCCCTAACCCCAACTCGAGGGGCCACGCAACAAAGCATGGATTGTGAGTCCCTAACCCCAACTCGAGGGGCCACACCGAAGCGTGGATTGTGAATCCCTATCCCCAACTCGAGGGGCCACGCAACAAAGCGTGGGAAGGAGAAAGAAAGATTGAACGAATGTGTTCGCCCGAGAAAGAAATTGGCGCTACACTCGGGCCGGGGTTTTGCTCCGAATGCGGGATCTTCAGGTGGCAACAAACCATTTGTATAGCGCCCCGTCTTGCCAATCCGCGCTGAAAGCACCCCGCAACAAACGACATTTGTATAGCGCCTCGTCTTGCGGAATCTGGCGCTCACACTAAAAAAGGGGGGCGCCGTTGGCGCCATGAAGAAAAAAGGGGGCGCCGTTGGCGCCATGTCCCCGGCCCACTATCTCTCAAAACCCGGGGGGGGGGGGGGGTGGCTGGGGGGGGGGGGGGTCGCATACAAGGACCGGGCCCGGTCACCCCCCCGTGGACAAAACGTGGAATGATAAAGGAAGGAAGGCGGGGTGTAGTTGGTCCTTTCCCTTGGAGCCTCTTTTGTGCACAATGGATAACAATGGCCGATGAGAGACTCACTCATTCTAGGAATCTAGTGATGACTTGCCCTTTTGCATTCAAAGAATTGCACCCAAAATATGGTGAAAAATGCAGAAAATACGGGAAAGGTATGGTGATTTTGAAAATAACGAAAATTACGATCGCAATCTCTCTTTGTCCCTGGTCACCCCCCCCCCTTACGACTCCCTTCTTATACCCAAGATGGGAAGTGAACAACCATCCAAATGCAAACCTAGGTAGATCAATGGCATCGGGGATGAATGCATGGCCACACACCAACGCGTCTTGCCTGCAACATGGTGGCGTAAAAAAAAACCTTTGTGGTGTGCAAAGAGGCAAAAAAAACCAGTTTCCACTGCCAACCTCCCTAGGAGTCGAAGGTCCCCACCCAATACCCCCCCCCCCCCGCACAAGGGGGATCACCAGACATACCTAGGCCTCCCCACGGACCTCCGCCCCCCACCCACACACACTGTAGCGGCACTAGCACACCTGTGAGTGGCCTCCGATCGCCCATGCCTGACTGGATCTAGCAAAGCGCCGGGAAAGTTGCCCACGGCAAAAAGGTGAGCACCCGAACCCTCAAAAAAATGCACTTACACGGAGCCTGCAACAGGCATCCATTCATCCCAAAGAACTCCAAAGAGTATTCTCGTGATCTTCTCGTGGTGCCACTACTCATGCTACCCCCTGTGTCCTCTCCTCTAAAGACCCGTTGGCAGAGAATCGGAGAACAATGTTTGCGTTGCTTTGGGCCCCAACACGCATCATTTGGGTTTGCCAATGGTGGTGGGGTCAAGGGCTCGTGAACTCATCCCTTCCATGACCCGACCCATGCCCAACCCATGCTTGTCCCATGCCCCTCCCATGGCCCTTCAATGCCAGATGATGCCCCACCCAAGTTTGCTTCGTGTATTTGAGGCGGTTGTATTGTATGAGTGAGCAGCTCAGCGTTTGAGGAGGACATGGTATACTAGATGTTTGTTCATCATATTGGTTCCAATGCAAATAGCCCCTCCATGAACATGGTAGACATCTAAACTGTCCCAAAATAGCACATCTTGGCCATTTTTTTGACAGTTTGCAACCTAGACCTGCCACTTCCCTGCCGCAAGTGTTGTGTTTCTTGTTCAGACTTTGTCTGACTATACTTCATACCCATAGATATCATCCACCAAAAATTTGGCTGAATCCCAACCACAACGGAGGAGTTCTGATGTTTTCCCATGTTGCGCATGGTTGTTGCTGCTTACTGCTTGCTGGTGCTACACGTGAAAAGGGTTCCACCAGCTCGGTGAGGGTAATTGCATATGCACTGCTTGATGCACATACCATGGTGAGAACCATAAATTGTATCAATCTAACAACATGGGGTGGACATGCCTACATCATGGACATTTCCAAAATTTTCCTGCTGGTGCCTTTGGTGCCTATGGAGGAAATGGCCCGTCGATTGAGCCCTTTTCCCCAAGTCCCTCCAGGTTTGAAGGGTTCTACTAACCCCCTCTCCCAAGTGAAAGTCCAAAGTTGTTTAAGGAGGGACTTAAATACAGATCAACAAGCACAGTGCTATTCAAGAAAGCGTCCAGCAAGGCTGGCTGCTGAGTCTGCTCTGCCAGTTACCTGAGTACAACTTCCTGCCACACTGGTTGTGTCATCAATTTATGCATCGTCTGCTTCTAAGAAAGCATACATGTACCAATTGCACCGTGCATGGGCGCACTGTGAAATGCTTTCAAGCACTGATGTCCATAGACATGTGGATGTGTGCCCTGAAGCACGAGGATGGTACAGCTGTGGGCCAGGAATGGGAGGTATGGTCTTTTTGCTCTGCACAGCCGTTTGAATGGCGGCAGTAAGGTGCTCCTGCTGGAACCTCTCAGTCATCCAATTTGGGCTGGGCAATGCTGCAAATCATATCACGGCGCACCAACTAAGCTCTGTGGAATTGACAAACAGCCACCTGGCACTAAAGGAGCATTGTTGGTCACAAATCTGGTTTTCGTGCGTCGGGAAACATCTGCAATCCTCAGGATTAGAGACAAGCTCTGTACAAAACAAAGTGAGAGGGGTCTAAGTATCGTTTTCCGCAGCCAGGGCACAGGAGGTACGGGGGAAAAGGGGCACAGGCAGGGATGTATTGGAAGAGAGGGGGGGGGGGGGGTTGGCCAGAACCCCCCTCCTCCTATGGTCCCCTGTGGTCCCAGCCAAAGCTGGGGGAAAAAATTTCAGCTTGAATCCTCTTGCGCCGAAGGTGCAGAGGAAAATTTTGAGCCTGTCAGCCTCAAACAGTGGAAGAGGAGGAGGGGGTGGGGGGGCTTCTGCTATGGCTGTCAGCCGTTCTAATACATCCCTGGGCACAGGGGCATGCAGGGGTACAGGGGGGCTCCCAGGGGCATGGAGGGGCACTACCTCAGAGAGTTCCTGTAGCTGGGACTCCATGGCCGTCAATTTGTCCTCCAGGTCATCCCGCTCCTGTGGCAACAACGGCCAGACACAAGAGGCCCTGACAACAGTGGCCACAAAGCCCTTTGTTACTTAGAATGGGTAAAGGGGCATGGGTGCCATCCCCTTCCTGCAATCCAAACCTCCTTTCTAAGCCAACCTCCTGCTCGAACCCCTGCCCCATGCTCCAGCAGGCCGGCTCCTCAAACAGACCACACACATGCACATGCACGCTCCACTCTAGGCCTGATAAGGTCTAAGGCACAAGGGGGGGGGGGGCCCTTACTTTTGGACAGTAACTCTCCCCCCAACTAACTGTCGGCCGGAGGCACTTGGGGGGGCTTGGGGGGGGTCCCAGGAGGGGCAATTTGGGGAGGTCGGGGGACATGCCTCCAAGGCCAAGAGCTGGCTAATCACAGGCTTCCCTACCCTCCCCTTGCCCTCCCTCTAACAATACCATCACCCATGTTGGTTAGACTGAACAACACCTTCAAAATCACCTTGCAGGGGTTGTTAGGTCAAAGCCAGGCAGGCCCGTGTATGGGAAAACGCCACATACCCACCTTGTTTTGGGATCTTTTGGGCCTATTCGCATACCCTACCCCAAGGGGTTGAATCGTTGGTTTCCCCCTTGTAAAATCATTATTTTGTCCAATAAACGCATCCCCAAATGAGCTTTGGTCCGGATCCCCCAAACCCTCACTTTTGAAACCGACTTTTTGGCCTTTTTTGAGGGAGGGGTTGGGGTGGGGGTCAACAATATTGAAAAAATGACCCCCCATCTGAAATGACCATCCAAGCTCTGTAAAGGATGCTTTAGCAGGTGTTTTTCGACCCATTTGCGCTTTGGTGCTCAAGCTAGATTCTGTGCCAGGTGGACTTGCCAAAGGCAATAGAATTTTGTTCATGGCTGTCTTTTGCCACATCCTTGCTCTTTATTTTGGAACCCAACACTTACTCTAGGGTTAGGGGTAGGGGGCGGGGAAGGGTTAGGGTTAGGGGTAGGGTCAGGGGTAGGGTTAGGACTCGACTTAGGGTCAGGGTTGGGGCTAAAGATAACATTGGGGTGCAAATTGGACTAAATAACCTCGCCCACGTTGTTAGATCAAAGCCAAGCAGGCCTATATATATGGGACAACGCCACATACCCCGCCATTTTGGGCCCCTTTGGGCCTATCCGCGTACCGTACCCCAAAAGGTTGAATTGTCACTTTCACCACTTCAAATCATTTTTTTGTCCAGTAAACGCGTCCGCCAATCAGTTTCCCATTCAGAGCCCCCCCCTCAGACCCCCCAACCTACACCTGTAACCCACTTTTTTGAGTGGGGGGTGGGGGTGGGTTGGGTTGGGGGGGGTCAAAAATGTCGAAAAAATTATCTCCCCCTTTTTTTTTGGGTCCGAAAGCATGAATCTTTTGGTTATTTTGATTTAGAGCGGAAAAAAGGATTTCCGGTGCTGACTCCATGGGATTCCCCCCTTACCTCCTGACATCCACAGCTCATACATACACAAACACAAAACCAACACTGATGCTTGCTCCTTCACTGGCCCAAAAATCTTTAGAAGATTCTATAGTGAAAGAGCATGTGAGTGGCATCATGGGGTGAATCCTGTGATTCGCCTAAAGGCGAATCCCTTGGTTTGTATGGGGTGGGACGAGCACTCGCTTTTGTGGTTGTTAGTCCTTTCGGCTATGTCCGCGGTTTTGGTGACCTTGGTGATCCCGTGGTACCCAATTTGAGGGGTGCGAGTGGGGATGATGTGACAGTATATGCCTACTAGGTTACGAAAAGAGGTTTTTGGTAGTCTATGGCCTTGCCGAATGATGGTCAAAACCTGTCCCAAATACGCCAAATGACTGTTTCCACCAATAATGGCTTACATGAGTGAATGGGCTGGTACAAAACCGCCTCACGCAACTTTTCACCTTGTACAACTCAAAAATTGAAGTTTTCGAAACTTATGTTTTTGATATTGTGACCACCTAAAAGGACCATCCAACCCGTGTAAAGCATGTTTTAGGTAGCATTTATGTGTTTTTCACCTTCTTTGGGTATTGGGTGGGTGTGAGGTGGGGGGGGGGGGGGGTGTCTCCCACGGGATCGGTACACAACCTGCTTGTGCAGTCTTTCAGCATGAGTAGCCCAAAGATCAAAGTTTCCGAAACTTATTTTTTTTGGGACATCGTGATCACCTAAAATGACCATCCAATCTATGTAAAGTAGCTTTTAGGGAGTATTCATCTGTGTTCTAACCTTATTTGGGTGTGGGTTTGGTCTGGTTTGGTTTGGTTTGGTATGCCCGGGCGTAGGGGCAGCCGGTCGGGGGCGTTGTGCACACTCCCCCTTCTTCGTTTGTTCCCTGCCACCTGACCCTGCGCAAACACGAGCAGTGGAATCCGTCGACCCCGCCAATGGCGCCGTGGAATACCCCGAGTCTGCAAACACTGTCCATCCGACACCTGCCTGTACCACGTTCCATTGTTCCGGAGCCTGGCCTAGACATGTGCAGACCACCACGAGACGTTGCACCCAGGGTCTCTCCTGACGATGACAGCAAAATGGTGTGCACGCAGCAACGTAGTACAGCAGAGGTCCGTGATACCGGCTGCGGGTGAGAAGAAGCACTTGCATCGGCCGCGCGGGCATGTAATGCACACGTGGATCCCATGGAAGCAGCCAAGCCAATACTTGTTGCGCGAGCAAGGGAACCTCTGCAGGTGCGACTGAGTGCTGACTATACGGGCTGTGCTGCCCGTCGGGTACCGACAAGGGCCAGTGTACCCCAGGCACATTGTCTTGTCCGCGTTCCATACCTGACAACACCTGACAGATTAGGCTTCGCACTACTGCTGCATGTATGTATCTGGGATCAGTGCGTTGCTTGTACTTCACCCAAGACAGACCAGAACAGGTTAATATCACGACCTGTGCCCCGCCTTTGCGCGGTACGATGTTCTGGAAAAAATGCACACGCGAGTCAGGCACTAGCATGCACCAATACTCGCTGGTCCCCACTGTGACACGGACATGCAGATCCCACTTGGCCCGCTGGTTACCTCGAACACCCGCTGTGAACGCCTCAGCCACGTAGGAAAAGGTGGCGCGTGCGCGTATGTACAGTTGTGAGCAGTCTTCGACATGCGACCCCTCATTGCCGGCCTCCAAGCGACAGAACCGGCATGGAGGTGTGTCAAAATACATGCGCGGCATATACGCTATACTGCGTAAATACGCTGCCTTTCTGTGCTGCTACAACGTAACCTGAGGAGACTCACATACAGCTACCTAGTGGTCAGTATCAATGTCCAGATGCCGGATCATGACTGCTATTGGAGATGTTCGTGCCACTGTTACAGAGCAGAGCGCCGACAGGAATCGCGCCCGATGAAACACGTTTTGACCGTGAAAAAACGGTATCAACACGTCCGCCATGCAGGACAACAGCGATGACCATGGTAGAGGTACATCTGAAGGATGGGACTTGCCAAACGTGGCCAGTGTGTCCGACTGTGCCTGCCACCATGCCGCCTGACCCTGATCTTGTGTGTCGTGCTGCGCTGGCAGCCAACACTCACGGACTCTGCCGAACACCGGAAGCTGCAGCACTTTTCTGGCTAGTCGATCAACCCAACTGTGCGTGGTAACTATGGTACCATGCGCACACACCTGCACAGACGCATTATCGCAGAACATGTACAACTCACCTCTGTAATGCTGCAGCACCAACATGGCGAGAAGTTTTGCCATCCACTCCAATTCAGACGACGACACGGCTACGGCCACCACACCGAAACTGAACTCCTGGCATCCTATCCCATCTGTGACTACTATGCCGACTCCTGCGTATTCTGGTTGTAATAGACCCTCTGGGATGTCCCGACCTGCGTCCGTCGTAACATACAGTGCTTCTGCCAATAAAAGCGATGCCCGCAAGACGAGGGGGGTGGAGCCATGCGCAAGCTCAGACACTGTCCGAATGACTACGCCGTGCTCAGCGCAGCAAGCCATGAACTGCTCATAATCACCTTGTCGCAAAGGCAGCGGACATTTGGCCTGTTCCCGCAACACTATCTGAGCGAGCGAGCTGCGACTGTCTATGGCTGACATATACCCCTGCACGAAATTCATGGCTGCATGTGTCGCAATTTGCGGGCAGCCCCATCCCCCAAACACCACCGGAGTGTGCAACATCACCACGAGTGTGTCGGCTGGCAGGGTCAGGATGCGCCGAAACAAATGGTTCACCTGCACCTGTGAGTCGTGCAGCACCTGTGCCGGCAGCCACGACCCTTTAGCCACATAATCAATACGCGACACCAGGTACGCAATAACCGAACGCACTGCCAGTAAAAAAATTCTGTTTGTACTTGGCAATGAAATATTGCAGACGACGCGCACTTTTGACCACACGGCTCTGTAGCTGTGATGGTGCTGTGTGGGGCTCCAGAGTTCTGCCTACCACCTCTGGGACGCTCAGTGCAGACTCCACGTGCATGCCGTGAACGTATATGACGTGGCGCGCGCGCTGTATGATACCGGACGGTGTTAGTTGCAGAAAAGTGTAGTGCATTTTGGCCTGGTTGCTGGGGGCGCACGCGTCTTGCGATAGCACATGGGCCACTGTGGCCAAACGCGTGGCCTCCTCTGCCGTTCAGCCGAACCACCTCCTATCGTCGCTAAACACCACCTCACTCAAACTTACTCCCTGCACCCACCAGCAGTCGCCCAGGTACTGCAGACCCCTGGTTCGGTATTTACCGTACTCTGGGTACGCTGTGGCTGCCAACCTGCACCCTTGCAACTGTGGCACGACCGGCGGTGCCAATCCCTGCACCGTCCATAACCGGACCTTCTGCCGGCCGTAAAAATTGGCCGCCCATGCTCCGTACTATGTGGGCCAGTGGGCCCCAAACCGGGCGACGTCCTCTCTGATCGGCATGTCAAATGCGCCGGGACTCGTCGCCCTCGACTATGTGCACCTCCCTCCCCTTGGAGAGGGCTACACTGACTATTGCCCTCGCTGCAAGTGCCAAATACTGTGGGCTCAGTCCCTTGCGATATGAAAACGTGTTCCCCGCCCATGAACCGTCCACCTCTGCTCGAAAATTCACTTCATGCTGAACTACACCTGCCTGCATGGAATTCGCTGCGGACGCTAACTTGATTGGACGATATGACTGAAAAAGATGCGTGAGGCCTGATTTATATATACCTAGCTGCAAAATCTGATTAGACACGGCATCAGGGTACTGGCGAAGCCGCTGCGCATATTGATACAGGGCCTTGTCACCTGTGTGCGGCATGGCTGCCAGTAGACTCACTGGTATCTCATCTCGTGACGTGGCATCTGACCCACCCCTGTCCAGGGCTCCTCTCAGTGTGTACGCAGTAAATTTGTGCGTCACGTGGCAATACCGACAACAGTGACAGTGCGTCTTCGGGACTGGTGGGAAGACCTAATGCGCGTAGGCGCAAGATGGTGTTGAAATGCGGCTCATCCCATGCGGCCAACTGCTTTCCTGGCTGAGCCGCGTTTTATTTGGGTGTGGGGGAGGGGGGGTGTCTCCCAAGAGATTGGTACACAACCTGCTCATGTAGTTTTTCACCTTGGGCAGCTCAAAAATGGTAGTTTTCGAAACTTGTGTTGTTGATATTGTTACCCCCCTAAAATGACCATCCAAGCCGTGTACAGCATGTTTTAGGCACCATTTATGTGTTTTTCACCTTGTTTGGGTATTGGGTGTTGGGGAGGGGGGGTCCGCGGTTTTGGCGACCTTGGTGATCCCGTGGTACCCAATTGGAGGGGTGATGTGGCAGCATATGCCTACTAGGTTACCAAGGGACGTTTTTGGTAGTCTGTAGCCTTGCCGAGTGATGGTCAAAACCTATGCCAAAGACGCCAAATGACCGTTTCCACGAATAATGGCTTACATGAGTGAATGGGGTACAACTCAAAAGTTGAAAATTTCGGAACTTATATTTTTGATATTGTGACCACCTAAAATGACCATCCAAGCTGTGGAAAGCATGTTTTAGGTAGTATTTATGTGTTTTTCACCTTCTTTGGGTATTGGGTGGGTGTGGGGTGGGGTGGGGGGTCTCCCAAGGGATTGGTATACAACCTGCTTGTGCAGTTGTTCGGCATGAGTAGCCCAACTATCAAAGTTTCCGAAACTTTTTTTTCGCACATCGTGATTACCTAAAATGACCATCCAATCTATGTAAAGTAGCTTTTAGGCACTATTCATTTGTGTTTTAAACTTATTTGGGTATTGGGTGTGGGGGAGGAGGGGTGTCTCCCAAGGGACCGGCTAATGTAGTTCTTCACCTCAGGCAGCTCAAAAAATGGAAGTTTCCGAAACTTGTTGTTTTTGATATCGTGATCACCTAAAATGTCCCCAGACATGTAAAGTACGTTTTAGGCCGTATTCATCTGGGTTTTAACCTTATTTTGGGTATTGGATGCGGGGAGGAGGGGGCGGGGGTGTCTCCCAAGGCATGGGTACACAACATGCGAATGTAGTTTTTCACCTTGGGCAGCTCAAAAATTGAGGTTTCGGAAGCTTATTTTTGGGGCACCGTGATCGGCGAAAATGACCATCCAAGCTATGTAAAATGTGTTTTGGGCAACATTCATTTCTGTTTTAACCTTATTTGGGTATTGGATGAGGGGGAGGGGATGTGTCTCCCAAGGAATTGGTACACAACGTGCTAATGTATTTTTTCACCTTGGGCGGCTCAAAAATCGAGGTTTCCGAAACTTATTTTTTCAATATCGTGATCACCTAACATGTCCATCCAAGGTATGTAACGTATGTTTTAGCCCACATCTATGTGGTTTTGCACCTTATTTGGGGGTGTGTTGCTTGGGCTAGATTCTCAGCGAGGTGGACTTGCCGGAGGCAATAGAATCACCTCGCCCAAGGCGTTAGATCAAACCCAAGCACTCCCTTATACATGGGAAAACGCCACACACCCCCCAGTTTGGGCGCCTTTGGGCCTATCCGCGTACCCTACCCCAAGGGGTTGAAATGTTGGTTTAACCTTTTGTAAAATCATTATTTTGTCCAATAAACGCATACCTCAATCAGTTTCCCATTGGGAGCCCCCCCAGACCCCCAAACCTACACGTGTAACCCACTTTTTTGAGTGGAGGGTGGGGCTGGGGTGGGGGGGGGGGGGGTCAAAAATGTCGAAAAAATGATCCCCTACCTTTTTTTAGGTCCGAAGGCATGAATCTTTTGGTTATTTTGATTTAGAGCAGAAAAAAGTGTTTCCGGTGCTGACTCCATGGGGTTTGTATGGGGTGGGACGAGCACTCGCTTTTGTGGTTGTTAGTCCTTTCGGCTATGTCCGCGGTTTTGGTGACCTTGGTGATCCCGTGGTACCCAATTTGAGGGGTGCGAGTGGGGATGATGTGACGGTATATGCCTACTAGGTTACCGAAAAACGTTTCTGGTAGTCTATAGCCTTGCCGAGTGATGGTCAAAACCAGTGCCAAAGACGACGAGGTCAGGACAAATACCAATACTGGCTTACATGAGTGAATGGGCTGGTACGACACCGGCTGACGGAATTTTTCACCTTGTACAACTCAAAAATTGAAGTTTTCGAAACTTATGTTTTTGATATTGTGACCACCTAAAAGGACCATCCAACCCGTGTAAAGCATGTTTTAGGTAGCATTTATGTGTTTTTCACCTTCTTTGGGTATTGGGTGGGTGTGAGGTGGGGGGGGGGGGGGGTGTCTCCCACGGGATCGGTACACAACCTGCTTGTGCAGTCTTTCAGCATGAGTAGCCCAAAGATCAAAGTTTCCGAAACTTATTTTTTTTTGACATCGTGATCACCTAAAATGACCATCCAATCTATGTAAAGTAGCTGTTAGGCACTATTCATTTGTGTTTCAACCTTATTTGGGTATTGGGTGTGGGGGAAGAGGGGCGTCCCCAAAGGGATCGGTAGACAACTTGCTTGTGTAGTTTTCAACCTTGTGCAGCTCAAAAATGGTAGTTTCCGAAACTTGTTGTTTTGGATATCGTGATGACCTAAAATGACCCCAGACATGTGAAGTACACTTTAGGCCGTATTCATTTGTGTTTTAACCTTATTTGGGTATCGGGTGTGGGGGAGGGGAGGTGTCTCCCAAGGAATTGGTACACAACATGCTAATGTAGTTTTTCACCTTGGGCGGCTCAAAAATCGAGGTTTCCGAAACTTATTTTTTGGATATCGTGATCACCTAACATGTCCATCCAAGGTATGTAATGTATGTTTTAGCCCACATCTATGTGGTTTTGCACCTTATTTGGGGGTGTGTTGCTTGGGCTAGATTCTCTGCTAGGTGGACTTGCCGGAGGCAATAGAATCACCTCGCCCAAGGCGTTAGATCAAACCCAAGCACTCCCTTATACATGGGAAAACGCCACACACCCCCCAGTTTGGGCGCCTTTGGGCCTATCCGCGTACCCTACCCCAAGGGGTTGAATTGTTGGTTTAACCTTTTGCAAAATCATTATTTTGTCCAATAAACGCATACCTCAATCAGTTTCCCATTCGGAGCCCCCCCCCTCAGACCCCCCAACCTACACCTGTAAGTGGGGGTGGGGGCTTCAATTGGTCGGTAGGCTGAGCTGGATGTCCCCGCCATAGACACTTCCAGCCATTGTTCTTCAGCAAGTTCACAGCAGTGCGTCCGGGTTTTTGCTAGGCGACTGTCCCGGTGCTTCCGCCAGTGTTCGCTTGTCCCTACCTTCCATATGTACACTGTCGTACCCAAGTTTGCGGGGCTTTGACTCTACAGGGTCAGTGGCGTGCATGGTGGTCAGGGTCAGTCCCTGGGATACCTGCTTGACGCTGGCCCCATTCGGCCGGTACTCCTGGGATCTTGGTTCGGGCTCACTGTGCCCTGGTGGTGCTGGTTAGCGCACATTCAACACACAGCCATTCAGGGGGGGGGGGGGGTTGCTTGGGTGGGTTTGTTGCGCTGATGGTGCCCATGTGGGGCACTGGGTTTATGGAGTGGTGCAGTGAGAACACATGGTGCTGCAGGACAGTGTGGAGGCGTCGTCAGACATGCGTGACGCTGGCGATGTGTGCCTTGATGAGGTGTGGGAGGACGGCATGCTTTCGGTGTCTGCCTGGCTTGGTCCCTGCTCCCAGTCCATTTCAACCAGCTGCAGTTCTGCCAACAGATTTGCTGCTACACGTGGCGACATGGGTGATGGTGGTTGGGGGGTGTGAAATGTATTTCTGCGTTCCAGCGCCTCCCACGGTGTGTGCATGCAGTGCACTGTGCTCGGTGGGGGTGGGGGGAAGGGGGGCGGGCTGGGGGGTCAAAAATGTGGAAAAAATGATCCCCTACCTTTTTTTAGGTCCGAAGGCATGAATCTTTTGGTTATTTTGATTTAGAGCGGAAAAAAGGGCTTCCGGTGCTGACTCCATGGGGTTTGTATGGGGTGGGACGAGCACTCGCTTTTGCGGTTGTTAGTCGTTCTGGCTATGTCCGCGGTTTTGGTGACCTTGGTGATCCCGTGGTACCCAATTTGAGGGGTGTGAGTGGGGGTGATGTGGCAGCATATGCCTACTGGGTTACGAAAAGAGGTTTTTGGTAGTCTGTAGCCTTGCCGAGTGATGGTCAAAACCAGTGCCAAAGACGGCAAATGACCGTTTCCACCAATAATGGCTTACATGAGTGAATGTACAACACCGGCTCACAGTTTTTCACCTTTTACAACTCAAAAATTGAAGTTTACCAAACTTATGTCTTTGATATTGTGACCACCTAAAATGACCATCCAAGGTATGTAAAGCATGTTTTAGGTGGTATTTGTGTGTTTTTCACCCTATTTGGGTAATAGGTGTGGGTGTGCGGTGTGGGGGGGTTAGCAAGGGATTGGTACACAACCTGCCTGTGCAGTTTTTCACCCTTGGCAGCTCAAAAATCACCTCGCAGAGGTTGTTAGATCAAAGCCAGGCAGGCGTATATATGGGGAAAACGCCACATACCCCCCCATTTTGGCCTTTTTGGGCCTATTCGCGTACCCTACCCCAAGGGGTTGAATTGTTAGTTTAACCCCTTGTAAAATCATTATTTTGTCCAATAAACGCATCCCCCAATGAGTTTTTGGTCCGGACCCCCCCAGACCCCCCCCACTTGAAACCCACTTTTTTGAGGTTTTGAGGGAGGGGGGGGGGGGTGGGGGTGGGGGGGGGGGGTCAAAAAATGACCCCCCCATTTTTTGGGTCGAAAATCATGAATCTTTTGGTTTTTTTTTATTTTGAGCCGAAAAAGTGTTTCCGGGTCCGACTCCATAGGGTTTGTATGGGGCGGAGTGGGACGAGCGCTTATGCAGTTTATGCACTTTTCAGCCATTTTTGCTATGTTGGCGGTTTGGGCGACCTCGGTGACCCCGTGGTATCCACTTTGAGGGGTGTGAGTGGGGATGTTGTGACAGTATCTGCCTCCTAGTATACGGAAGGACGTTTTTTGCAGTCTCTAGCCATGCTTAGGGCCGTTCACAACCCGTGCCAAAAACGCAAAATGGCTCTTTCCACCAATAATGGCTTAGTGAATGGGCTGGTACACAACCTGCTTGTGGTGTTTTTCACCCTGGGCAGCTCAAAAATCGAAGTTTCCGAAACTTACTTTTTTGACATCGTGATCACCTAAAATGACCATCCAAGGTATGTAAAGCATGTTTTAGGCCGTATTTACGTGTTTTTCACCCGATTTGGGTATTAGGTCCGGGGGGGGGGGGGGTCTTCCAAGGGATTGGTACACAACCTGCTTATGCAGTTTTTCAACCTGGGAAGCTCAAAAATCGAAGTTTTCGAAACTTGTTTTTTTGATGTTGTGACCACTTAAAATGACCATCCAAGCTATGTAAAGCATGTTTTAGGCCGTATTTACTTGTTTTTCACCCAATTTGGGTATAAGGTGGGGGGGGGGGGGGGCTCCCAAGGGATTGGTACACAACCTGCTTATGCACTTTTTTACCCTGGGCAGCTCAAAATCGAAGTTTTCGAAACTTGTTTTTTTGATACCGTGATCACCTAAAATGATCATCCAAGGTATGTAAAGCATGTTTTAGGCTGTATTTACGTGTTTTTCACCCGATCTGGGTATTAGGTCCAAGGGGGGGGGGGGGTCCTCCCAAGGCATTGGTACACAACCTGCTTATGCAGTTTTTCACCCTATGCTGCTCAAAAATCGAAGTTTTCGAAACTTGTTTTTTTGATATTGTGACCACCCAAAATGACCATCCAAGCTATGTAAAGCATGTTTTAGGCCGCATTTACGTGTTTTTCACCCTATTTGGGTATTAGGTCCAGGGGGGGGGGGGGGTCTCCCAAGGGATTGGTACACAACCTGCTTATGCAGTTTGTCACCGTGGGCAGCTCAAAAATCGAAGTTTTCGAAACTTGTTTTTCTGATATTGTGACCACCTTAAATGATCATCCAAGGTATGTAAAGCATGTTTTAGGCCGTATGTACATCTTTTTCACCCTATTTGGGTATTAGGTCCCGGGGGTGGGGGGGGGTCTCCCAAGGGATTGGTACACAACTTGCTAGTGCAGTTTTTCTCCCTGGGCAGCTCAAAAATCGAAGTTTTCGAAACTTGTTTTTTTGATACCGTGATCACCTAAAATGATCATCCAAGGTATGTAAAGCATGTTTTAGCCGGTATTTATGTAGTTTCCACCCTATTTTGGGTGTGTGTTGCTCGCGGTAGATTCTCTGCGAGGTGGACTTGCCGAAGGCAATAGAATTGAAGTTTCCGAAACTTATTTTTTGGATGTTGTGACCACCCACAATGACCATCCAAGGTATGTAAAGCATGTTTCAGCCCGTATGTATGTGTTTTCCACCCTATTTGGGTCATGGGTTTTGGGGGGGGGGGGGGCGGGGTTCCCAAGGGATTGGTGCACAACCTGCTCATGCAGTTTTCCACCTTGCAGACTACTGGACTCCTGGGGCCAGTACCTTTGGCAACTAACTGTTGCCCGGAGGCCCTTTGGGGGGCTGGGGGCGGGGGGGGGGGGGGGGGGTTGGCACCCTAGGACCCGTGGAGTCGCCCCCCCCCCCCCTGTGGTCTAAAGCGCACACGGTCAGCACCTGCTTCAGCTCTTCGTACTGCTGTGCGCTGTACCCGTTGGGTGTGCTGGGGGCAGCTTGGCTCTGTAGTGAGACGTGCAGGAAGAATGCAAGCAATGCCCTGGGGTGTGCATGCCATTTGCATCCACTGCAGGGATGCGAGTAGTCAGGGTTAGCGAAGGGGTGGTGCCCTGGCGATCACCTGCCCAAAACTATGTGCACAGAGGGCAGAAGGGCACAGAGGGGCACGGGGCACAAGGGTGGGCGGACTGCCAAAGGGGGGGGGGGGGGCTCCTGGCAGTCGGTGGTGTCAATCGACTTCTCGTCACTCACCAAGATGCATCAAGCTGCTGTGTTGGCCAACCATTTTTGTTTCTCTATGGTGGTGGGTCGTGGCACCAACACGTTAAGGATCTATACGACTATGATGTTCAGTGTGGAGTGCAAGCACTCTGCCATGGCGAAGTGCCCCACAGCTTCACAGAAGCGCAAACAGCAGGGCGGTCTTGACTTCAGCAGGCTTGCACAGCATTAACAGCAGCTGCCACTCCTTCTCCTTGCCTAGGAGCACACCATCCCCTGCACCACCAGCATTGGCTCAGCTGTTCACTGTAGCCTTAACCCCCGACTATACCATTGACGAGCTGCCTTGGGCCTCGTCAGTGGCTTTGGAGGGGGGGGTCGGAAGAGCCTATTGGCTGGACCCACACCCAAAAGGGCTCGATTGACAGGAACCCATACAAGTAACCCATGAACATTAAGTTTCATTCAAGCAGGGGGGGGGGTGTCCCACAGGACGTGGGGAGGGGGGCACTTACCTGGGGTCAGGGTAGGGCTTAGTCAAACCCTAACCCTAACCTGGACTGAATATTGAGACTGAGCTGGTGGGGGAACAAACTTGATGTACACGAGTCACAACAACCTCATGAAAGGACCCAGGACCCCGGTAAAAGACCCCGCGACCAGATCCCCTTAAAGGACCACCGAAGTGAGCCCCTAAGGGACCCTGCAAAAGAAGCCCCGTGAAGGACCACCCCAAAAGACCCCCTTGATAAACCCCCTTGAGGGATCCCCTTGAAGCACCCAATTAAAACACATCCTAGAGGACCCTGCTATAGGAGCCGCTCCAGGAGTTCTCCACAAGACCCCTAAACGGAGCCCCATGAAGAACATTCTTGAAGGAGGTCTGAACACCACATTGCCGGGAAACCCCCTGGCTAGAATGGTGTCAGGAGCAAAGCATCAGTGTAAAGATCCCCCTCCCAAACAGCATGCTTTTTGAGCCAATGGGTGAGTCCTGCCACAGCATACTGACTAGTGTGAGGCCTTTTGTATGATAGAGCGTAACCACGTGTGAACTCCAAAGGGAGGCAGTGACCACTGGCACACAGCTCGCTGCATAACCTGCAGCGCGCTCATGCATGCATGGTCACTAGCAGTCTTGTTGGCTACCAATTAGTCACCAAGAGTGAAAATGAACATCGTCAGGATGGTCTGAGAAATTGCCAGAGGTGTGATCACTATGTGAATGTATCTCTACGAGTGTGCTGCTTGCACAATTGATTGCCTCCTTCTGTGCCTGGGACTTAACCTGATGGTGAGTGGGGGAAAAGGCTGACTGACCAGTTACCTATGCCATGAAAAACCTTTAATCACCCCCCTTTGGTCAATGTGCCAGCAATCGCCTTGTATTTTGACTGGCAGCCTCCATATTTTGCTTGCCCTGGTTGACGGCTGACAATGTGGGGTGCACAAATCTTGTCCACATTGGTCTGGATTGCATATGAGCAGATGTGAACAAAATAAGCGGGATTGTTTCATTATCTGCCTCTGGAATCGACTGGACTGTACGTGGGTTTGACTGCACAATCCGCACCGTGTGGTGCAGTGCTTGATGTTCATAACCTTGCAGCCAGGAACGCTTTAAAACTTTTTGTAAGATGTTATAAATGACCGTTTTCTGTAATCTGTTGAGGTTTGGTACAACAACAGTGCACATGATAGTACACACACAGAGAGAGACAGACTGACAGAAAGACCTGCTGTTCCCACTCAAGTCCCCGCACACTATGCTCCATCTTGGCATTGCAGTCCCGCTCCACATCCAGTGCCAACGTCAAGTGGCGCACCTGTTCCAAAGTAGCTTTCTCGTCATGGGAATACTGGTCACTGCTATTGGAGCGTCGCTCAGCATGCTGCAGTGGGAAACCAAAGCAAGTCACACCTCCATTTCTCCCCGCTCTGGACTGAGTTCAGCCTCTAAAACCCTTCCCACCTCAACGACTCGGCAAAAGCTTCCACACATCCTCTATGCTTCAAAACCCTCCACACCTCCATATTTCCACAAACATCAATGCCTTCCGTACCCTCTGTGTGGCAAATTCCACCAAAACGAAAACCCACACAAAACCAACCACCTCTGTACAATAGGGCTAAACAGCGAGAGTATCACACCTTGTAATTCAATGTACATATCAACAATCACATCAAGCACAATCACATTAGGTTAGCCATTGACAGTGGACTGTTGTTAAAATTTGAAAGTGTTTTTGCACACTGGAGGTCCCAAAAATGGTTGATTGTCCGTGCTTTTTCTTTTCATGTGGTCCCACATTGTGGACTATGCAAAGGGGGGGATAGTCGAGCACACCTTGGCCCAGGTGTGTGACGAAGCAACATCCATTTGGGACAACGAAAACTTGTCATTGATTACCATTGCTTGGGGCATTGCAATGCCCCGAGCAATGGTCAATCATGAAGAAGACGTTTTTGCACACTGGGGGTTCCCAAAATGGTTGACTTTCCGCCCTTTTCCTCCTCATATGGTCCCACATGGTGGGTTGTGGAGAGGGGCGGATAGTCAAGCACACCTTGGTCCAAGTGTGTGCTGAAATGTGCACAAAAATCAACTGGCCATGATTGTCCATTGCTTAGGGCATTGCAATGCCCCAAGCAAGCGTGAGTCCATGACAATGGTTTGGTGTCCAAAATGAACATTGTCTCGCCACACACTTGGACCAAGGTGTGCTTGACTATCCGCCCCTCTCCACAACCCCCAATGTGGGACCACATGAGGAGGAAAAGGGCGGAAAGTCAACCATTTTTGGGGCCTCTCGTGTGCAAAAACGGTTTCCAATTGAAACAAAAATGAGTTGTCCATGTTTGAACATTGCATGGGGCATTGCCATGGTAATCAATGACAATGTCTCGTTGTCCAAAATGGATGTTGCTTCGTCACACACCGAGGCCAAAGTATGCTCGACGATCCACCCCTCTGCACACCCACAATGTGCAACCACATGAAAAGAAAAAGCGCGGATAGTGAACCATTGTTGGGACCTCAAATATGCAAAAAACGCTTTCAAAGTGCAACAAAAAGCCACGGTCAATGTTTGACCATTGCATGGGGCCCCAACAACAATGGGTCAATGGCAATGTTGTGGGGTCCAAAACGGACATTGTCTCGCCAAAGACTCAGAGCAAGGGGTGCTTGACTATCTGCGCTCTCCACGGCCCACAATGTGGGACCACATGATAAGCAAAAGGGCGGATAGTCCACCGCTGTTGGGGCCTCCGGTGTGCAAAAACACTTTCAAATTTGGACAAAAACCAACTGTCCATGGTCCATGGTCCCACATTGTGGGTTGTGGAGAGGGGCGGATAGTCAAGCACACCTTGGTCCCAAGTGTGTGGCGAGACAATGTTCATTTTGGACACCAAACCATTGTCATGGACTCACGCTTGCTTGAAGCATTGCAATACCCTAAGCAATGGGCAACCATGGACAGCTGATTTTGTCCAAATTTGAAAGTGTTTTTGCACGCCGGAGGCCCCAACAGTGGTGAACTACCCGCCCCTTTGCTTTTCATGTGGTCCCACATTGTGGGCCGTGGAGAGGCGCAGATAGTCAAGCACCCCTCGGTGCGAGTGTTTGGCGAGACAATGTCCTTTTTGGACTCACAACACTGTCATTGACTCATTGTTGTTGGGGGCCCATGCAATGGTGAGTCATTGATAGTGGATTCACGGGGGGGCGACTACAACCGGTCCTGATGCGACCCACCCCCAAGCTATCTGTCAAAACTCGGGGGGGGGGGGGGGTCCAGCCGGGGGTCGGGGGGGGGGGGGTCAAGCCGGGGGTCGGGGGGGGGGGGTTGGCCAGGGGTCAGGGGGGAGTCCAGCCAAGGGTGAGGGGAGGGGGGTTAGGGTTAGGGTTAAGGTTAGGGTTAGGGTTGGCCCTAGGGTTAGGGTTAGCCCTAGGGTTAGGGTTAGGGTTAGGGTTAGGGTTAGGGCTAGGGTTGCTGTTAGGGCTTGCAGCCCTCCTGTAGCCCTCCTTCAGGTCAAAATTTTTTCTTGTTGTTTTAACACAAATATGAATTCTCTACAAAATTTTGAGTATTTTGAGTATAAACACATAGTATGAAAACAAAAATTGGCGCCTTTGGCGCCGGGCAGTTTTCTCTAGGGACACTTGTTGGTGGCTGACCCGGCACCACTATCTTTCAAAACCCGGGGGGGGGGGGGGGGGGGGGGGGCTGGGGGGGGTCGCATACAAGGACCGGGCCCGGCCGCCCCCCCGTGAGTGGATTTCTGTTGAAATTTGAAATTTTTGCACACTGGAGGTCCCAAAAATGGTTGACTATTCACGCTTTTCCTTTTCATGTGGTCCCACATTGTGGACTGTGCAGAGGGGCGGATAGTTGAGCACACCTTGGCCTCGGTGTATGGACATGATTGGCCTAAATAATTACCAGGGGGGGGGGGGTAGAAAAAAAATTCCTGGTACCGGCGTACAGCTTTTTTTTCGGGGGGTACCCCCGGAGGGGGAGGGGGGTACGAAAAAAAAATTCGCGCGAAAATTTTTTTCCGAACCCCAAAACCGGAAATTTCCTTAAGTCTACCCCACGTGTTTGGGGTTGGAAGGTGCAGGGAGGGTATTTTTCAAGGTAACCATGGATATTTCAGCCGATATGGGTGGTATTTGTGTTTAAGGGCACAAAGACCCCCGATCTGTTCCGGCTGCAGTGCACCGCCCCTCCGTGGCCTCTTATCGGTTGGAAAGAGTCTCTAGATAAGGCAATACACCCTATCTAGAGCGAGAAACCGAACCAGCGGCATTGAAGGACAAGGGTGATTGATGTCCATTCTGGCCGTTCTGTAGGTTGCCAAAGCCTACAATGGACCCCACAATGTCGTGGCCCCATTGCCGTCTCGCATGCTGGTTGATGACCGCTACACCACAATGGCTTGCCAAAAAAGATTGGTTCTCAGTGAGGGTACGGTTTGTGTGTTGGTGTGTTAGTATGTTCGCTTTCGTGTGCTTCTTCTTCTTCGCAATCTGCTTCTTCTTCCGCTTCTCGGCCCGCGTGTTGCTACTACTACTGCTCTATTTGCTGTTGCTACTCCTGCTGTTGCTGTTGTTGCTGCTGCTGCTGTGATCGCTGCTTCGGCTATTGCTGTTGCTGCTACTACTACTATTGTTGTCCTCGTCCTCGTCAGGGTCATAATCCGCATCATGTTGTTCCCAAACCGCCATGACCGATGCGGCTCCTTTGTCTCCTGCCTTGAGGGCCTTCGCTGTTGCTGCTTGCTCTGCCACATTGTTTGCATTGGCGAGAATGTCACGTTGCCACCTGGTCTCACCTTTCAATTTTTGCCGCTTTCCCTTCACGCGCGTCTTCTTGGGCTCCAATGGCCGCGAGACATGCCAAGTCGCGGTCGTCCTTGCTATACAATTTCACTTGAATAGCTCTCGACATGTCCTCCAAAACAGCAGCCGCACTTTGTCTGGTCGCTATAAGACGCGCGTCCCTACGAGAAGCCAATGGCCGCTTCTCCTGGCCAATGGCGAGAATAAGGGTCTTGTGCGCATCGCTTCTGCACGAGAGTTTGACACACATCAGACACTTCGCCCACACTCACTGTTGAGTGGGGCACCGCTAGCGTAGCAAGGCTCGCAGCTCCGCTTGGAGAGTAGATGGATCGAACACAATGCTCAATGTGGGTGGCAGCGCCCCGCGCTAGGGGCCCCTTGTCCGTGGGCTGACAATTGCATTTAACAAGTGTCCCCCGCTACTGGAGAGAAATCAATGGCGCCATGCAAAAAAAAAACCCACTTACTTTTATCTCGGCAGTAGTTCATGTGCCAATGTCATACAATGTGGCAAAGTGAAGGTGCCATGCAAGTTCAAGTAGCACATAGTAAACAAATTCCTCCTGGCGAAAAAAAATTCCTACATGGGGTGCCAGCTTTTTTTTCGGGGGGTACCCCCGGAGGGGGAGGGGGGGTACGAAAAAGAAATTCGCGCGAATTTTTTTTCCACCATCCCCTGATAATTACAGGCGTGCTGGTGATCCGCAAGGGGATCACTGTACGTTCCCCTTTCAGTGGCAGACCACCACCTCCCAATGGTGGGACGATTTGGGACTCGTCCCCTCCCACCCCGAAGTGCCCCCCCTCCACCACATCCCCGATATCACTCTTACCACCCTCCACCAGATGCGTGGGTTGAGTTGGTATTGAGGATTCGCCCCCCCCCCCCCTTTATTACCCCCGAACCCCCTTTGCGCACCTCCCCTTTGCCCGACCCCCCCCCCCGCCCGCAATGCCACCTCTAACGCCTCCCTCCTCCTCAACCGTCCCGCAGCCCCCATGGCCGTCAGCTTTGTGGACACTCTGGGGTATAGGCTCAATGGGGACATTTTGGGCCCCGATGACTGCAAGATGGCCTCGGGAAGGGTGGAGAAATTTTGGGGCAGCGGGGGGGGGGGGGGGATAAGGTTCCACAGTTTTTCAATGTGGTTTTTTTTAACCAAAAAGATGTGGAACAGCAAAGGGCTGACCCCTCCCTGTCCCAACGGTACCAGTCTAGGGCCACTAAAACAGAGGCCGTGGCTGGTACCGTTGATAAAAAGCTCGTGGCTAAGCTGAAGGACTGCATGCCTGACCCCTTCGCATCCGTTCATGCCATGCCCCCCGGATCCGTGATTTTGTCCGGTGAGGATTCCGGTGATTAGCTGGCCCACACGGAGGTCTGCACTGCCCCCCACGTCCTTCCCCAATCGGACCACGCACTGGCGGTCTCCCACCTCTCCACTTTTGTGGCCCTCTCCCCCTAGTAGCGCCTAAATATTTAGGCGGGAAAGGCTTTGGGGGAGGCCGAAGTGGAGAGGTGGGACCGGGTGCTCCTCAACCATGTGGAGATCCTCATCATGGTGAGCACCACTCGCCACCACGGTCTCCCCACCCGGACAAAAAATGCAGGTGGCCCTGTTCACACAGTGGACACCGGACAAAAAACACGCAAGCGTTGTCCCCAATGCCACCTACCTCGACCCCCCCGCTTACCCTAACGTCAAGCAATTTTTGAGGACATAGGACCAGCGCGATGTCCCCACATATGGCCACCATCTTTTTGTGGGGGCTGGGGGGACGTACATTTGGGTTTGGCGGTGGGAGACTTCAGGGACGATGTTTTCTACCCCGTTGCCCCCCCCAGCATAAGCAGACCCCCTAGTGTGCACCCACCAGCCCTCCTTACGGACCCGCTCCGCTGCGGGGCTACATCCCCTCACCGTGCACGCCAGCGAGATCGTCATTTGGAACGGGCTCCACCAGCTGGAGGTGGTGAAGGAGGCCCGTTGCGATGGGAGCCCCCGCATCATGTGGGCTCTGGACAGCATTCTGCCGATACCATTAGAATTTGCTGCTATTGCTGCACCTGCAAAACCGCTGACTGTCAAGACGGGCCAACATGCTAAGAGACGGCACAGAGCAAGCGAGAATACATCTCAGGCTAGACCTCTATAGAGACTGGCCATTATGCCCCAGACTCCACCAGCATCAGTTTCAATCATTGCACTCGCATAACCCGCATCTCTGAATAGCGCTTCTCACCAACCAACCTGCTCCAAACAATCACTTGACGGACCTGAGGAAACCACTGGCATTCACAGACTTCCGGAGACTCGAGTCTATTGCACGACTGGACTAGGCCATGATTCCCCAGATACCATCGGAGTTAGCTGCAATCGCTGCATCCGCAAAACCGCTGACTGCCAAGACGGGCCAGCATGCCCCAGAAAACCTCCGAAGGACCTCGGTGACCACTGGCAAGCGACCTCAGCGCATGTAAAAATCATTACCAGCATTAGGTGCCAGAAACAAACTGCAGCGGAGGAGAAAGTGAGCGACACTCCAACATCAGTGACTGGCCGCGCCCCGGTAACACCAAGGCGCTCTCTGTTCGCCCACGATCGTCGCATGGTACCTGATGAACATGCCATACCCACCCTCAACTCTCACTGGCACTTTCTGAAGGCACACAGAACACCGCGCATCTATCTCTACATGCATCATGCTGGGACGCCCTGGGGGGGCGGGGGGGGCGCCTTTCACACTTGGTCTG
This sequence comes from Eutreptiella sp. 'Long Island Sound 2002', assembly GCA_964036045.1. Taxonomy (NCBI): domain Eukaryota; phylum Euglenozoa; class Euglenophyceae; order Eutreptiales; family Eutreptiaceae; genus Eutreptiella; species Eutreptiella sp. 'Long Island Sound 2002'. Next base: position 37,301,320 of record OZ038384.1, on the reverse strand, counting down.
ATAGTGGTGCGTCTGCCTCATCCGGATCCCACCGTCCCCGGGAGGAGTATCCGCCTTTCGCGTGTCCCGGTGGTGGAGGCCGACTTAGGCTCATCCGAGGCGATCGCGTGTATGAAGGAGGGGGGGGGGGGGGGGCTCGTTGACCGGCTGCCAGCAGCTGGCTGGTTGCGTTCGCGTGGGGCATCATGGCCTGTCCCAATCGTGCTATAGACTTGGGTCTGAGGAACTGTGTGAATGCCAGTGGTTTTCAAAGATCTGTCCACGAATTGTTTGGAGCATTTTGGTTGGTTACGAGCGTCGCTCAATGATGCGGGCTTTGCGGGTGCAGCCATTGAAACTGATTCTAGTGCGGTCTAGGGCATCATGGCCCGTCTCTGCAAAGGTCTAGCCTCAGATGTTTTCGTGCTTGCTCGGTGCCGTCTCTTTGCATGTTGGTCCGTCTTGGCAGTCACCGGTTTTTGCGGGTGCAGCAATTGCAGCAAATTCTGATGGTATTTGGGGCATCATGTCCTATCCCAATCGTGCTGTAGACTCGGGTCTGAGGAAGCGTGCGAATGCTAGTGGTTTCCGAAGGTCTGTCCAAGAATTGTTTGGAGCATTTTGGTTGGTCAGGAGTGTCACTCAAAGATGCGAGCTTTGCGGGTGCAACGATTGAGACTGATTCCGGTGCGGTCTGGGGCATCATGGCCCGTCTCTGCAACGGTCTAGCTTCGAATGTGTTCACGCTTGTTCTGTGCCGTCTCGATGCATGTTAGCCCGTCTTGGCAGTTGGCGGTTTTTGCAGGTGCAGTGATTGCAGCAAATTCTGATGGTAACTAGGGCATCATGGCCTGTCCCAATCGTGCTATAGACTTGGGTCTGAGGAAGTGTGCGAATGCCAGTGGTTTCTGAAGGTCTGTCCAGGAATTGTTTGGAGCATTTAGGTTTGTCATGATCGTCACTCAAAGATGCGGGCTTTGCGGGTGCAATGATTGAAACTAATTCTGGTGAAGTGTGGGGCATCATGGCCCGTCTCTGCAAAAGTCTAGCCTCAAATGTTTTGGTGCTTGCTAGGTGCCGTCTCGATGCATGTTAGCCCGTCTTGGCAGTCGGCGGTTTTTGCAGGTGCAGTGATTGCAGCAAATTCTGATGGTATCTGGGGCATCATGGCCTGTCCCAATCGTGCTATAGACTCGGGTCTGAGGAAGTGTGCGAATGCCAGTGGTTTCCGAAGGTCTGTCCAGGAATTGTTTGGAGCAGTTAGGTTGGTCAGGAGCGTCGCTCAAAGATGCGGGCTTTGCAGGTGCAGCGATTGAAACTGATTCTGGTGCGGTCTGGGGCATCATGGCTCGTCTCTGCAGAGGCCTAGCCTCGGATGTTTTCGTGCTTGCTCGGTGCCGTCTCTATGCATGTTAGCCCGTCTTGGCAGTCAACGGTTTTTGCGGGTGCAGTGATTGCAGATGGCATCTGGGGCATCATGGCCTGTCCCAATCGTGCTATAGACTTGATTCTTCGGAAGTGTGCAGATGCCAGTGGTTTCCAAAGGTCCGCCGGGGGATTGTTCGGAGCAGTTTGGTTAGTTAGAGGCGTCACTCAGAGATGCGGGATTGGCGCGTGTAGTGATTCAAACTGATTCTGGTGAAATTTGGGGCATCATGGGCTGTCTCTGCAGAGGTCTAGCCTTAGCCGTGTTCATGCTTGCTCAGTGCCGTCTCTTTGCTGGTTGTGCCTCACAGTGCGTGTAGTATTCCAACAGAGGCGTGGGGCATTTTGGCCTGTCAGTACAATCTTTCTGAGCAGGGCTTTGCGGGTGCAGTGCTTTCCTATTCACTATGGTGCTGGATTATTCAGCGTTGCCGCCAGCAGAGCAGGCACAAGTGGTTGTTCCACGTCACGTATTTCCACTCATCTGAGTGGGAAAACCCCCTGACACAGGGGAAGTGGTTCTGGCCGCGAAGCTGTACGGTAAGGAGAAGAAGGAGGTCCACCCCATCCCCTACTCCGCATTGATTATCACGGGCGCCTGCACCTTTTTCCCAACGTTCATGGGTATGCTCCTGGCTACCTGTTTGGCCACGCTGGCGGTATCGGCTCCAGACATGAAAGTCGGAGATTGGCGGTCGTGGGGTGGCTGGTTCACGGCCAACTGGCCCAAGTGGTCTCCAGATGCTCGTGTTTTGTGGCAAGCTGAAGTGTGTGATCAGGTTCGAGACATAAATGTGCAGGTGCAATCGTCTGCTATGCCAATTGATGAGTTTGTATCAATGGTCTGCGGAGATCATCAAATACAGGGGAAACACAAATTGAAAGAGATTGTCTTGTGTTATGCCATCTACAGCTAGTGGTCAAAAGCGAAAGGGAAGCCGCCGATTTACGATTTGCGCATGGATGTGGAGGAGAGCGCGCTCGACAAGTGCCCGGTCAAAGTAGCGGACTGGACTCGGCTGCAGGCAGGTGCTTTGAGGTCTTGGAAGGTATCGCTCATCAACAAGCACGCACGCGATCCAGAGCCCTTGTGGAAGCGCGTGTTGAACAGGTCATCGAGTGCAACAGACGGACAGCCATCAGCCGACGCCGACTAGTTGGATTCCGTTCTAGAGGACGTGCAATATTACCCCGCAGTGGTTGTAGGCGATGCAGGAGCGGTTGAAAGAACCGATGCTCGCGGCCAGGGTAGACTCCAAAATGGTACGTGGATTCGATAATATCGAACAGCCGCAGCAACTTCAGGCTGGGCTGTGGCTCTTGCTGTCTAGGATCACTCCGGCACAAAAGAAGCAATTAAGCCCACAACTCGCTGAATGGAACGCCGCCTGCTCGTAGTTGGTCCCTGCAGAGGTACACCCGTCGGATCGTATGGCGTTCTTGAAGTCCGCCGACGCAATCTTAAACAAGGCGACCCCATCGGTGAACTGGTTTGAAGTAGGAGCACACATGCTCTTGGCCGTTATCGATCTTCCGGATAAGTGCGACGGATTTCAAGAAGTTACAGACGCCAAATCAATGCAACGAGCGGTAGCACAAGTCGCACAACACGCGCAAAGCAAGGTGCAATGCAGAGTAGTCCTCAAGGAGCTCGCGGAGGCTGTCCCGCAGGGAGCGGATGGAGTGCACGAGGAACCGACCGACGAGTTCGATCGTTTTTGGCACAGTCCACGGAAACAGGCAGCCCAGGCGCCAACAGCCTCGGCAGAGCGCACTCTCCTCCCAACGAAGGAACAACCAAACAGCGGGGACACGGTTTCTGAAACATACACAGCCGTTCCGCAATCTCGAGTTAAGGAAGGATGGAGTGGTAGTGCGGCTGTTTTTGCTCACAAATACACACACATCTCGCAGATACAGACAAGCAGTCCAGGACGTGTTCCGTGTTCGTTGTAACCTCGATGACTATCAGGTTAATAGAGGGTGGTACCACATACAAGTGCCGAAAGTGACAGCGCGGCGGCTATTTGGTACAAACACTGTAATGCCCTTCAAGAGACCAAGTGGGTTCACAATCAATGCGCGCACGCACGACCAGCACGGTGAGCCGTACAGGCAGTACAAAAGGCCCAGAAGCTTAGACGACTGGGCGGACCAGTACAATCGCCCGGCTGAAGCAGGGAACACACAAGCATATCCCATTTCCACAAGTCAGGGCGCGACGCCCGAGTACATGTCGTATCCGGCGCCGTGGGGAGGCACACACTGGCAGTCTTGGTACTGGCTGCCATATCTGCCGCACGGTTACTCCACCGACCCCGTCACGCACTGGGTGGTGTATCAGTGTGCATGCACGTTGTCACGCAGTAACATGAAGAGTTTTTTGCAGTCCTGGTCAGACTTGGTGTTTCCCGAGTCCAGTATGTTGTCACATGTGTCAGGTACAAGGGAAGCTCGTGTCTGTTGGCAATGCGGTACTCTATGGTAGGCCGGAGGGCCTGCAGAGTGTCCAGAGTGTGGCCTGCACGCATGGTTTGAGGTGGACGGCGTGTCACTGCCACCGGTCCGTTGTGACTTGAGTTTCGTGCCATCTCACGTGGTGTCCGTATTAGAGAGGTTGCCCAGTCCAGTGTATGTGTACATACTGCGTAGTCTGTCCAGATGGGCGCGTTTGGTTAAACGGCACGGCCTGCGCTCAATACAGGACAGCAAGGCGAGAGTGTCTCCGCCAGTTTGGCATGCAGATGCCCTGTTGGTGCTGCGCACAGAGCCTCCGGGTAGTGCTTACTCACAGAGTAGCCGGACTACAAAACCAGAGAGTCCATAAGTGACAGCGTATCAGTTTCTCATGGGAACAGAGCGGTGTCCTACTTGCTCCAGAGTTCGATGGTGCGACGTGCGGTAAGTGGGTCCAGTGTGTTCCTACACACCTCGAGCAGTGTGTCTCTGCCGTGTCACAGGTGTGTCGTACATGCAAAAGTCGCTGGCGGCGGCTAGTAGTGTGTGTGTCCGTGATGTATATGTCGGCCATGTGGTACCTCTGTACTTAACGACGAACTATCACTATAGGAGGGAATATTCTGACGTGCCCAGTCCCGAAGTGCCAGGATGGGCTGATCAATTCATTTTGCCTCCGCAGCCGACCGCTGAGGGGTCTGCAGCGCATCTGCGAGTCATGACGCTCAATTGTGGTGGAGCTTCGGGTAAATTAAGTGTCATGATAGGGGTAGTTCTCAGTCATGATCCAGATGTGGCGTTTTTACAAGAGTGCTGGGACGCAAACATAGAGGGCCAGTTAGCTTTACGGGTGTATGTAGTGTGTATGAGTGCAGTGCAGGGGCTTGGTAAGGGCATGTGCGTGTTGACGCATCACTCACTTGGGCCCCAGAAATGCAGCAACGTTGCGATGTGCTTATAGATGAACGGTCGTGGCTAGCAGTGCTGATACACCGGGACACCAATGTAGTCTCTCCGCTTGTAGATGTACATATGGATCCAGAGATCAATAGCATGGTGAACGAGGAGATACTGAGTACGGTGGGTGCCATGATTGACAGGGTGCGCCCGCACAGTGCAGTGGTATCGGGCGACTTCAATGTCCCCAGGAACAGCAAAAGTTTGGTGGAGAGAGTGGTGAGCAAAGGGCACACACTGAGTAAACTGCACATACCATATGACAGGGGGGAGAAGACCAACTACACGTCTACAGGGCACGCGGCTGTGGCCACAGAGATAGATTATATCCTGGCCTGCAAGCACATAGGAGCAGCACAGTAGGCAGTGTATCCAGGGGATTCGGCACACATGGCCCTCGTGTGTGCCCTCACGGGTATGGGGTGTGAGCCAGCGACGGTACATAAGCACTACAAACACCCAGTAACAACAAATGAGCAAAAAAAGCGAGCGGCGCGGTTGTTGGCCCTGTATTGGTGGTGGTTGGCGGGCACCGCGGCACATCCTGATGCCTGATACCATGCGCCACTTGAAGTGTTTGGGTGGTCAAAGGGTGCCCAACGGGTTGCTACAGGGGTTGCATAGTCCTATATGTGATGACATCCCTCTCCGGTCCCCCCACTCACCCCACTCCCAACCTCCTTTTTCCCTTGTGTAGTCCTTGTTATGCCTTTCTCTAACATTGATCGTCACTTGTCTTGCCGGATTCGGCCTCGTTTCTTCTGGCATAGAAAACGGGCATCTACAGAGTTTGCATTCAACAATGGACACAAATCTTGTTCGCAACTGTTTGTAAGTGCATGGAATGGCACGCAAAGCACGTGAAAGCAAAGAAAGAAAGAATGCCCTTGAATGCCTCCTTCTCCGGAACAAGGTCCAGGCCTGGATCTTCACTCGTCTTGCCGGATTCGGTGAACTGGCTACATAGCCCCTACTAACTCTGACACAGGGAAGGGGCATTTACACAATTTACATTCCAAGATGGCCACAAATCTTGTTCACAAATATTTGTAAGTGCTGACAATAGCAAGTGAATCATGTAAAATCCCTAATTCACACCGAATTTACAAGAATGTACAGGACGTTTCGCCACTTTTCGAAGAATTTACAAAAACTTACGTAATTTACAGTGCAAATTGCTCCGGGCCCCGTGCCATCCCCCCATTTGTTACCGGCTCGGATCAGGTGCTCAGCCGGAGGAAAGACATATGGGGTGACATCAAGCAAGAAGCCCCAAACGCCCCAAAAGAAGACCATGGTGTGCATTATCCAACCAAGAAAGACATCTTTGACCATTGTGCGCATGGTTCTAGAGGACACATTGTACCGGCAAGACGTGGTATATTGACTCAAGAAGCACTACTCTAAACGTAAAGCACTGGGAAGTGGGGGGTGTACATGGTTGTGCACACGCTGTTGCTCCCCCTTCCCCATCCTCACACCTTCCAAAAGAAAAGCACTACCTTTTCGATGAGAACATCCAATAAGAATCACAATAGGCGAATAGATGGGGGAAGTTTAAGGAAGACACTGGGGTACAATGCAAGCATTTGGGACCATCGGACAACGTGGCAAAAAATTCGGGCGGCGGTGCAATACCATGTACATGTTCAACTCAATATCCATAGAGACGGAAAACTAGGCTTATCAATTGCACGTGCAAAACAGTTTTCATGGGTGCTCGGTGCGGAACCCATATGCATCACTTGCTCAACATGTATGGCTTGGATGTGGGCCTAAAACATCTTGGGACACAACCCAAGGGGAGGAGAGCAAGGGACCACAAGAGGGCGCGCAAACAAAAGACATTGTGGCATTTGTGGCACTTGCCATATGGGGGAAATGCAATGGCTTCGCAACCCTACCCCACGCATGAAAAAGGAAATGGCAAACTAAGCCTTGCCGGAGTAGGAAACATGAAATCGCGACATAACCCCTAGTGCGTCGGCAAACTCCAAAGCTGAGGGAAATGAATGTATTTGACATCATTTGATTGTACGTGATCATAATTCAACCTCCACCGACAAAGCAGTAGAAGAGGTTGAAAAAGCACAAAGTGTGACTTGGTTGCAAAGCAAATGTGTGTAGAGTGCACGGGGCGGACACATCATGCATGACCAAACTCCCTTTCTTTACCCCTTTTAGCACAAATCCCAATGAAGCGCACGTGATCAATGGAAATCAACGCTTCTTGATCCCGCGTGCACCTGCACGGATACTACGTTACGGTCTTGGGAGAGGGGCCCCGCGACCGCCCCCGAGGTATTTGCACCAGCCCCTGTGCACCTTACGGAACTTGCCAGTGTGCACATGCAACATTGACTAGACCCCAACCCCCTCGCACATTGAAAACCCTACTAATGCCCTTCAATGCGTACTAGGTGATTTGGCATTTGGTGTCGTCAAGTCAAAAAATGGCATCTGTCCTTTGGGCCATTTTCGTGCATGCTGTTGGTTAAAAAAAGCCTCCGTTTTTTGGTGCCGCTTGGATCCCCCCCAAATACTACTCCGAGGAACCCTTGATGCATCTCCCTACAAACCTTGTTTGTCAATATCCTTTGTGGTCCACAACACGCGTGTTTGGGTTAACCAATTGTCACCCGGGAGTCATTTTGTGCGTTGGGGGTTTGACTTTTGTCTTTTTTCAAAATCGCGTATTTTGGGTGCATTTGGACAAGTCATGGAATTACGCCTTCGGGGAAAGCTCATAATGATCGTTGGGGGATGCAAAAGAGGATGCTTAGGGGATGGTGCTTGGTAGCTCAAATGATTCGTTGCAAAACTTATGCCAAAAGGCACTTTTTTGGTGTTACAACCAGGTTGCTTTTACGAATTTTGCATTGGGGACTCGCCCAAGAATTACCGCAATCATGTAGAGCTCCCACATTAAGCAGGGCGGACATTGTTGTGTTGGGTAGACGGCCAAGCATTAGGATGGCTTGTGGTTGCTTGGTCAAATGCTATTATGTGGTTGGTTTGTGACTTGGGGATTTTGCGCCGCCTGCGGCAATCGTGGGCTGTACATCATTGGAGCTAGGACAAACCACGGGAATACCACATGGTTGTCCCATTGAAAGTGGAAAAAAAAAAGCCGTTTGAAGCACCACACTGTGGGTGTTGACAATTGTTAGAGATGGGAAATGGCAGATGTTGGAAATATTCCGGGATCCAATTTTTGAGGTGTCATTTTTCAAGCAGTAAGGTCACAAAAAAGCGGCTATGCTCCCACCTGTCACCGTTGCATCACTACGCCTCAACTAGTCGTGAACCAATGGTCTTTGGATTATTTGGGTGTTAATTGAAGGCGAACATAATTCATTGCTATCATGGGCAAAAAAAAAAAGCACTGGTTTCGTGCATCAGGGGTTTCACCGGTTCAACAAAAATGAGTGCATGCATTTCATGGCATTGTCCACCTTCGGGAGCAACAACATGAAACCTTCGTAGGCTTGGGGAGGCGATGTGTAGCACCCCCTTCCCAAACCTAGCGACGACACCAAGGTCCAACACTGCCTTTGTTTGATTTTACCATTTTCATTCATTCCATTGGTGTGAGATACCATCGTACATTGTACATTGAAGTCATCCAGAGCACGAAAGTTGAAGTGGAAAAATTCATAGGTCCTATTGATTGTCTTTTCCGTTTTGAGCAGTTACACAAAAAATTTACGCCAATGAAATGGGTTCATGCAGAAAAAATGTCATCTTGCCTCATCAATCAATTGTAGCACTACAAAAAAAGAATAGAGTGTTCATTTTCGTGAACTACATTGATTACAATTCCCAGGTGAGATGTCGAAACATGTACCTGGCTGTTGGGACCGGCTCCGCGTACCCTTGTGGCTTGGGGGTTGGACGTTTTGCCCACATGGCCATCTTGGGCCCGGCCGTCAGTGCCATGGCTGTCGAGCGTGTTCTGGGCTTCCACCCCGGGCCTATAGCTGAGCGCGCCGCGGGCACAGGCCACTAAGCTCGGGGGCCCCCAACAACTGCCGGGAGCACAGCTTCACCACTAGTGGGGCTGTCCGTCAACCCAGGGGCGGCCGGCTCCTCCCCTAGATTTGCTTATGGTTCCAACTGCCTGGTGTCCTCCGCAAAGATGCGTCCTCTGTAAGTGGCGTTGGCCTGCCCTTTGGGGGGGGGGGGGGGCTTGCACCACCACCGTTGCTAGACTTCCTCCAAGGGGGGCACCATTGCGCCCAAACACGACGGCTGGGCGCAGTGGTGCACACAATGGACTACCATCGGCAGTTGCCTAGTCCGGGGAGCGATGGTTCCCCGGGCCGCAATCACCATGGCACATGCGCTTACTACCTCGTGGTGGGAAACGTGGGGTAGCTGGGCTAAAACGAAATCAATACAAACCCTGCTCAAGTGTAGGCTGTCACCTCCGCTGCCCCCAACACGCCAAAAAATGGGCAGTGGTCAGAATGAGAATTAAACACACCTCTTTCAATTTGCTCTGCAGGTCCAACTCTTCCTGCAACTGCTCCACTTGTGTCCGCAACAACCGAATCTCATCCACAGCCCCTGCAGTCCCGTTTACCGTGGAACCCTGCTGCGTCTCCTTCAGCGACTCCACTTCGGACAACAACTGCTGGTTCTTCTTCACCTGCAAGAGCATTTGCAATGGAGGAGAGTCCAGTGCAGGGGCCACGGGCAACCTGCCCTCCTGAAAAAAGTGGCCAAACCTGTCAACGTGTTCTAGCACTTTGCCATGCTGAGCCACATCAAAATGAGTAGGTTTAAGCTCTGAATTATGTGCAGTTGAATTAGGGGTGCTTTGGGCAACTTCCACACTCACGAGACATCACAACTTAGTAGATAAGAAGGACATCACAGCTCAAGATCATGAGGCTTCTCTTCCATTGTGTGTATTCACTGTGAAAATGCCCTCGCGAATGGAATCAGCTTCAAAACTGGTGTTCAGAATGTGTTCTGAAGCAACCACTTTTCTCGGACTGCCATCCACCACGGATCAGACAGCGGGGACTGGCATATCCCCACAATGAAGCCTCCGGCGAAATCAGATGACTCTGGGGCTTTGCAGAAAGAGCTGGGGTTCTAAATATTTGCGGAGCTACACACAGCTCCTGCTGTTGAATCAAAGATGTTGTACCGGCATCTGTGGCCTGATGTTGCAGGCCACAGGTACCCCAGTCGCACTGTAGATCATACATTGTCTGTGATGCCCTCAGATATCCTGGCAGCTCCTGCCAAACAGTTTCAAGCCTTGAAGCCAAAACAGCACCAAAAAGGTTGCTATGTCTTGGCGCTGGCGCATGGTGTGCCCTGTGGCCAAATCTGATTCCAACGATAGTCACAGGGTCTGTTTGGCAGACCTGCTGTGCCCATACAAAGCCATAGCCACACATCATCTTGGATTTTCGCGGGCTCATGCGAATTGCGAGCTCAAAATTCAGGGTTGCATGCAGACACAGAGTGGCCAACAGCATTGAAAATGGTCAAAATTGATTTGAACAGAATTTGGGCCCACGCATAACAAGAAAAGGGTCAAGCCACGGCACGTGTTGCCAGACAGTGTCTATGGGCACAGCACGCTGCCCCACCTAACAGCCGTGAAAGACATGTGCTCATAGAAATGACCTGCCGCCCCCCACAAAGAACAGGACATCTGCACAAAGCGTCGGCAGCCTTCGTGGCAAGTGTTGTCTGTCGATACAAACTGAGCATCAGAGCCTTGGGCTTGATCACAGCGAAGCGAAACAGCTGTCAATAAAATAATACGGGTGTAATGGGTCGCAGTGTTGAATCACTCGGAGGTGGGGCATCCAAGGACGGTATGATCCAGAGATAGACGCAAAAGCAAGCTGTGCAAAACTTGGTTGGTGGCTGTGGTTTCCCTTCTGCCGGGAGCAGCAGAGGTTTTGTTGAGAAAGACGGTCTGTGACTGCATACCAGCGTTTCATCCTCCTGCAAAAGCGTTGTCTGCAGCTTCTGAGCACTCTGCAACGCGTCTTCCAGCAATTGATTCTGAGCCCGCTCCCTTTGCAGTTCTTCCCGAGTGACCTGCAGCTGCAGCTCTGTCTTGACATCACGGCCTGCCGGCACGTCATCGTTCAGCAACAAGTCGATGGTGTCTGGATTGACAATGAAGCAGTGAAAAAGAAATGGACAGCGACATAGATCATAGTACAGGTATGGCAATTTCGGCGCCGGTGCAGATATGAGCTGCTATTGAGGGCTACTCCTGCGCGCCGCAGGGCAGGAATAATCCTCTTAAAATGCAGAAATAGTGAAACTTGCAACAAGAAAGAAAAAACACCATTCCATGACCATTTGGAGTACCTGCCTATACAAAACCCACTGAGTGGGAGGGGTTTGGGGTTGGGGGGGAGGGGGGGGGGGGGTGCACATTGATCTGTTGACACCATCGCTCTCCACAATGGAGAGACTACGGCCCCGGCTCAATGTGCAAAGTGTGGTAGGGAATGGCGCCCTTCTACTGTGGTTGCGGAGGAGGGGCGTTACTCTACTTGCAACGACTCCCCCTCGCCGAACAGGGTGCCCATTCCCGCACGGCGAGCGTTTCGTTTCGTTTCGCGTTTCGTATCGGGGCCACACCGAAGTGTGGGAGTCCGTATCCCCAACTCGAGGGGCCTCCAACGTGGAGGAGAGAACTGTGAACCGGTTATCCTCAATAGCACCAGAAGGTTAACAAATTGGCCCGGTTTCCTCAATAGCACCGGAAGGTTGAAGGCCCACAATTGGGCTGATTGGCTACATCACCCCTGCCTTCTCAGGGTCCCCATGGTGGGGAGAAATCGATGTAGAAAAAGAGTGGATGTGGTGAAAATGAGCAAAAAATGGACCGTGGGCGGAATGGCTACAAAAACCGGCATTCCCCATCACTCCAAGCCCGAGCCCCAACACACACGGGTAAACGAGGGGGGGGGGGGGGCTCAAAAAAGAAAAAAACAGTCCCTAAGGGATGTATTGCCCAGTGTAGAGGGGTGGATTATGAAAAAGTAGGAAATACAATAACATCGAATTGCCTGCCTTGTTTGCTGTTGGAATTATTCCGAACGCACGCCGCAGGCGCATTGCAGGGCGCGCTGCAGGCGCCACAGGCGCCGCAGGGGTGTAGCCCTCATTGGTTCCCCTCCAACAGCCTTCTTTCACCCTCCAACGACCAGTACCTTACAACCACAAGGCTCAGTGTAATGCACACCGGAGTACCGCCCTACTGACCAACAGGAAAGGGCGGGATCTCCCCCACAGTGTGCAAGCGCGGTTAGTCGATCAAAGGGCTCCACCTGCACCTTCACTGAGCGCACCCTCATGGGTCCCTGAGGAGCTATTGCAATTCAGGAGTTTTGCGCTCGTTCAGGTGCAATATCTCAGCAAACTGTCATGTTGACCCAAGCAAATTTGAGATACATAATAAACAGTTCCTTCAATTTTCAAGTGTTGATACCAACATGGTTTTGCTGAAATTTTCTCAAAAAAAAGTCTGTCAGTCCCCCCCTGCCCCCCCCCCCATCCAACCCCAATAAACAGACGTATCATGGTCAAATGGGTCCGAGAGAGCAGTTTCTCGAAGCTCCTGGCGGACGAGTCCATCAACAGAGGTTACGTCTACCCAGTGGGTCACCGACGGCAGCTCGACGGAAATAGGGTGGCCTTCCTGGGGGCAGTCTCCAGCAAAATAACATGTCTTAAAATTTGTCCAACACCATGTAGTCCCTGGCCCACCCACCACTCAATGCTGCACTCCAATCCCCCAAGCCACACCTTGATATGCCTTGTTTTGTTCCTGCAGACGCTGTAAAGAATCGTCTAAAGGGACCTTCGATGAATACATTCGCCTGAATTGGTCCACCTGCAGAGCAACAAAATGTGTGGAGGTGGAAATCAAACTGGGTTTCTGGACCCATGGCAAGCACGCTGGGGTGGATGCACTTTCACTTCGGGGGGGAGGGGGGAACTTGGCTGGAGCCCTCCCCCCCAAAGGGCTGCATTGACAGGAAACCCCAAAACCAACCCAGGAACATGCCGGGTTTCAATGGAGGGGGGGGGGGGGGTCAGTTGCCCCAGGGGCTGAAAGGGGGGAGGGGAGGGATTGGAAGGGGGGGACACTTACTTGGGGTCAGGGTAGGGCTATGACAAACCCTAACCAAGACTGAATATTGGGGCCATTATTGTTAATACCATTAGTACAATCACAACGGTGCATATGACTGTCTCAATACGATTGCATGATTGTCTCTGTACAATTATAACGGTGCATGTGCAGCGCCGGGACGTACGCGGCAGAATTTCAGATGATACACTCCGAGATGTTTGCAGGATGTACCCAGAGGAAAAATGGGGAAGATGGAAAAATTGGGGGGGAATGGGGGAAAATGAGGGAAAATGGGGGGAAATAGGGTGCAACCGGTCCCTGGTGTCCTGGCATGGCGTGTGACGCGGGGGGCCTATTATCCACTCAACCATCGGTGGGGGTCTGATTCCCTACCGAGGACTCATTGTCGCTGGCCTTGGACACACAAGCAAAGCAACAACACTACACTTTCATTATCATATTTGCCCCATGTGGGTAAAACACCATTTGAAATGGAGCAATGTAGCAGCAAGATGAGAAATCCTAAGACATTTCTTTGTCTTTCATCCTTCACCCATTTCAAGGATGAGAATGACTGCTGCATGCCACAGCTAGTGGCTAGCAGCGCAAGAGCCGGAGGAGCAATGCTGGCAAGTTTTGGCATGAGATAGAAGGAGGAGTTGGGGCTAAACTGGAGGGAAATGACTGGGTGTGAGAAGGTGACGCTGGGGTTAGCTGGTTGTTTCGGGGACTTGTTCATCATGGTGTGTGGGGTGAGTTGCGTTCTAGTTTGCAGGGATTGTGTGTGCAACGGTGACAGCCCAAAGACAGCCCAGGCCTTCTACGCATAAGCCGGTAGCAGTGAAAGGGCATCCTTCAAAATGAGAAAATCCCCAAGGCGTCTCACAAGCCGCCAACCTTCTGCATCTTTCCCATGTATACCCACATTGACGCTTTCCTCTTCTCCTAAGCCTTGATTGCCCGGCCCGGTAACTTTGAAAACCACAAGGCGGTGCCCCATTTTCCTGTAGAATCAGCAATGGCCTTCACAAGGACATATTGAATTCCCTTGTAATTAACCAGGTGCTCTATGATGAATATTAGAAGACAAAGGTCACAATAATTCCAAATGCCCCTCCCTATTTTCAACCAATTTCCTTAACTTGACGCCCCAACACCTAATCCTAATGTTGACTCGTACATTTGCCCCCATTCTACCCGTTTTCCCATTCCTCCCCCTCTTTTCCCCATTTCCCCCCATTTCTCCACCCGGCTATGACATTGCAAGAGACGTACCCCATCTGGGTACATCTTGGCCCTCATATGACTGTTTCAATACAATTATTTTGCAGCACATGACTGTCACTGTACAATCACACTACTCCTTCAAATGCCTTGCTGAAGCCAATGAAATTTCTCAAAATCCCCGGCAGCTCAGTAATTTGCATGTGCATATGCAAAAGAAAGAGTAACACACAGTGATGTAATCATATTGAGACTCATATGCACTGTTGTCGTTGTATAGGGAGAGTCTAACGGTGCATCATGTAATGTAATGCAATGTAATCATATTGAAACAATTGTATGCACCAGTATGATTGCACTGAGACAGTCACATGCAGCGGAGTAATTGTATTGAGATCATCATATGCACCATTGTGATTGTACAGGACAGTCACATGCAGCGATGCGACTGTACTGAGACAGTGATATGCACTGTGATGATTGTACTGAGACAGTCATATGCAGCAATGCAATGGTATTGAAACAATCATATGCCCCGTAATGATTGTGCTGATACCGTCACATGCAGCAGAGTAATCGTATTGAGACAGTCATGCACCGTTGCTGCACTGCACTGCACTGCACTGCACTGCACTGCACTGCACTGCACTGCACTGCACTGCACTGCACTGCACTGCACTGCACTGCACTGCACTGTTCTGTTCTGTACTGCACTGCACTGCACTGCACTGCACTGCACTGCACTGCACTGTACTGTTCTGTTCTGTTCTGTTCTGTTCTGTACTGTACTGTACTGTACTGTACTGTACTGTACTGTTCTGTTCTGTTCTGTACTGTACTGTACTGTTCTGTACTGTACTGTACTGTTCTGTACTGTACTGTACTGTACTGTACTGTACTGTACTGTATTGTATTGTACAATATTGTACTGCACCATGGGTGGTGGGTGAAAATTGTAAACCCCCTTTGCTGGTCCAGGGAGTCTAAATGTCCCTGTTTATGCAGGGCCCACTATAAGGCATTCTGCGCACATGAGACCCCCCCCTGCCTGGTCAGACCATGAACCATTTGCGCGCACAAAACCCCCTGTGCCGGTCAGACGGTACGGCATTTTGTGCGCCAAAATGCTGTGCGCACAAAATGACTTACCAGTTGACCAGGCTCCCCATTTTGGGGGCTGCATTAACACCCCCATCCCCCAAAGTGAAAATCCATCGTCCCCTGACCACTATTTTTTTGTTTTCTGACGTGGCGCACCACATCTCCATGTGTGCCATGCACAGTGAAGCTGTACAGTGAGTGTCTTCTTGTGACAGGGAGGAATATGGCCCACCACCTCTGAAGTCCAACATCTGCCTGTGGCCTCACCATAGTGCCGAGCCTGAATGCCAGCTATGTGCACATTAGACTTTATGTGATACTGTTGTACTTTCGAAATTGAGCCAGCATACTGACCGCTGCACTGCTGGGACCACCGTCAGTAGGATAAGCAGCACACTCCCGAAGACTCTTGAAGCTCTTGCTGTCCCCCGCACTATGTTCGCATGCCTTCTGTGGGCGCAATTCAATGCTACAGAGGCGACCCACCACCTCACACAAAGTCAGCAAGAGGAAAGGTTTACTTGGTTTGCCAGTTCCTTCTGCCATTTCCGCTCTTGCTTGACACGTTGTCCAGTCTGACAGGCACCATCATACGCTGACCGGATCTTCCTTTCGCACTGCGCACAGAGCTCTGCAGAAAGTACGAGTGCAGGACTGTTGAAATAGGAATGCACTTGGGTTGCGACTTTCATGAGCATCTGCCCTCCTTGAGATGCCAGGCCGATGCACTAACTTGCACAGAGTGCACACACAAGAAATCCTGGTGACCCATTCAGAATTCCATCGAACATGAGATGCCCCTTTGCCAGACCACGGTAACGGTGTTAGCTGAAGCCAGGTGCACAGTGCTTGCTTTACTCTGGCCCTTCCTCCGTCACTACTCATACATAGGGTGTGTGTTTGCGCACAGCGTGGGCACAGCGTGCACACTGCACCCTGACCAACCACCAAACACCACATGCACAGGGTCAAAACTTGCAGCTGAAAATCACACAGCACTACAGAATCGGTAGAGATCATATACTGAGCATTCCGACGTGTATAGCTGTGCTCATCAGCTGGCTTTGCGACTGCTGTGGCTCGAACTCGGAGCCATCGAAGGTGGCATAGAAAACACCCTCCCCAATAAATCCACACTGTGTATGAGGAGAGAGTCTAAGAGTGGAGAGAGAGAGAGAGAGAGAGAGAGAGAGAGAGAGAGAGAAATTGGCCCCCAAAACAAAAGAAACGGACTCCCATGAAATCAGCACATTCCCATTGAGAAGAAAAGGCAGAACGGCGTACCAAAGTGCAAGTGCATTGGTCACATCACTCTGCATTTACTTCTGGCTGGGCTTGCAAGACAGCCTAATTTACGCATAGCACATGGTGCGCCCCTACAGTACACCAGGCCACCCAACAGCAGCCTTCCCCCCAGCTGAGTTCCATTTCTCCATCTGCACCACAGATGGAATCATCGCTTGGCATGCCCAGGCCTGCCAAGCAGTCCATTGCTGCCAAGCGTCACCAAACACCAAGCAACACACCCCTCAGATGACACACCGAGGAAGGTTTTGCCCTGTGAAATGACGTACCCCCCAGAGGGCAGCCTACATGAAACAAAATACATGCATAAGCTTTCACATGGTATCAGTGTGCTGCATCACAGAAGACATAAGAATAGGATGGGTCGTAGTAGAGAGGATGAAGGGCCATGCAGCAAAAAGTTTGGGCTGCACATGCCATGTGTGCAGACACCCCTCCCTACATACTAACAATGTATGCACGTGTGTGTACACGTGCGTGCATGCGTGCACACACGCAAATGCAAAATGCACATTGGCTGTTAAAGTGACGGCACTTAGCACTTGACTGCCCATGGTTTGCTGGCAACTGCAGCCTGGGGTGACAGTTTTGTTTTCAAAAAAAAAAATCCTTACAACCATCCTGCACAACCAAGCAGCCCACAACCACATAACCACACAGCCAGACTGAAGCCACTCGGCCATACCTTGAGGAGGCTTCTCCACAAGTTTCAATTGTGCACTCCGCCCTTCCATAAACAAGACCCAGCTTTCCCGAAGTACCTCCTTGTCCCCACTGCCACGTTGTGCATGCGGGGAGTCCGACCTTGTGGTTACTGCTGTGGATCGAACACGGGGTTGACTTTGCATCGACATACCAGAGGGGGTAGGAGGGGATTGGCTTGTGCGAGGGGGCACATTGCCTGGGGGGGTTGGACTGCGAGAGCTGTGACCGGAGGCTCGTGCTGCCAGGGACCATGGCGAAGCTCGAGTGGGAGTGTTGGACCGCCGACCATCGGGCTGAGGTTGAGCGGTTGTCCTGGAGCCTTGGCTATGCATTCTGCATGGCACCCTGAGCAGAGACAGAACAAGAGCACAGGCGCAGAGAGGGACAACAGGCTGCAGAACTGGGAGCGGCAGAAGGGCCAGCCGACCATGACCTGAAAACGACTTTGCTATCAGGTGGCTCTGGCCAGTGTGACCAAGAGATGCATCAAACTTATCAGTGTGGTCCCTGGGAAATGTGAAGTTTATCAGTGTGAGTTTTGGGGGTGCCATGCTAATGAGTGCAAGGCTCAGGAAGTGTCAGACTTATGAGCAGGAAGCAGGGGTATCTATGCAATTCTTGTGGCCCATGGGTTTGTTCTACTTAGGGGTCATTTTGGGAGGGAATAAAATCAGGCCGGTCTGGGTGTACTCACCGCAAAAGTAGTGCGCAGTGTGTGAAAAGCGCATATACCCCCCCTGGGTGTCCCAGTGTTTGCATGTGATTGCCTGTCCAAGCTACAACCTCTACAGGGACAGTATTTTTGTGCTATCTTGCTGTAGCTTGGCCATGTCACCCTCCGGAACCACTCGGGGAACGCTCAGATGTAGATTGCAGATTGTGGATTGGAGAGGGTAGGGGGTGGGGGAATAAAGCTCCGGATATATTGCTCACGAAGACCCCGGGGACACAGGCATACGATCACAGCACCTCAACTAGTTCCCAATGTTGCCTTTGGTTGGGTCAGCCTAGCTTAGAGTGTTTATCAGGGATCCACTGGTCCTCACCATCGGAATCGGAGCTAGTTACCCTGACCCCAGAGTCATTACCACCGCATCCACTGAGTCACTCTCTGACGACATCTCTTGCAGCCCCAGCTGCACCCACACATCCACAGTCTGTTTGCATTTTCTTTTATCAAATTGGCCAAAACTGAAAGTGCTGAAAGTGCTGGGGCGCGAAGGGCAAGTTCATTAAAGTACACATTTCGGCAGTGGCTGGGTCTGCATACGGGATTCAGCTCATGGCTGGTCCCCCATGGGTTCCCTGTTGTTACAGTCGTTGTTGGGTCTCATTGGTTCGTAGGGCAGTTTTTGGTGGCGGTGGTGCAGTGAGTGCATAGTCTGACCCGTGTCCCTGTCGCTGTGGCTCAGTGCTATGTGTTACCCCTGTGGGGATTGACATCTGCCGTTAGTGCAGGTGGATCTCCCATTTGTTAGGGTCCGCATGCACTTTGTGCCGTTTTGGTAGTGGTAGCAGGGGGATTTCCCACAAAGTGGGGTCCCACTCCTCCCTGGGTCGCTTCCGGTGCAAATACAGTTGCTATCATACTTGTCGTGTTTTTGTGTTGTAGAGTGTGTACATCGTCTGGTATGCGTGTGTTTCGAGTCGTTGGCAGTAGGACCAGTCCAGCGTGTGGTAGAGCAAGTGCTATGTGTAGCTCCAGCGTGCGTCTGTTAGTTCTTGTAGCCATAGCGCGTGTCTTTGGTACCGTTTATACAGGCCTACAATAGTTGCGCTCTCCGTGTAGAGTGTGAGGGCGGTTTGCTTTGCCGCATAATAAGCCTCTGTCGTTTCGGAGACATGCTGTGGCCATAGGTGGTGTGTACGGGCGATGTGTATCTGGTCCCGCATATGTGTTGACAACATGGTGTGGTATGCTCGTTTTGCGCCAAGGGCGCTGTCGTGGAGTGACCTCAAGTCCCTCCAAGTGGTAGCAAATCAAATGCAAATACATTCCTCATCCTAATTCCAATTGAAAGAAGCGCAGTTACCCCCCCACCCCAATAAACACCTTCTGAGTGTCTATTTCTTTTCGGTGTCTTTTATTCCGCCATGAGCAGCCCCGTGTGGGGTGAGTGCATAAGGACGCCGCAATGTCCATCAAACGCTAGAGAGTGGCGATATGTGAGCCCAAGAAGCCATTTTAGGGGATGAAGTACCGGTTGGGACCAGCAGCAAGCAAATGGTCACATGGGGAGAGCAGATTAAGCACATGAGGTGGTCCATAAGGGAAATGCGAACCCTCACATGGCCCAAGCTAATGGGGATTGTGTTGGGTGGCGCAAAGAGAGATTGTGTCATGCAAGTCATGTCACAAAAGGAATAAGCCCACGAGAGTGCCAAAGGCAACCCCAAAAAGAGGCAAAGGTGGTGGAAAGGGTTCAAACTCACTGATGTCCAGTAGAAGCTCTGAATCGGAAAGGTCCATGTCATCCTCGGCCTCGTTGCCATCGGCCGTTTCTTCCGCCGCTATGGAGGGTGACACCCCGCTTACGCTTACCAAATGGAAGCAATGATTGCAATTCCGCTAATGATGGGCCGCCGGTGGGCGGTGGGAACAGTGAATCGTGGGTCGTCGTCAAAACCGCCGGCGAAAAGTGATCTTCGTAAATCTCTATTCATGCAGGTGCTTAAAAATCACTCCGTGGAAATTGGGGCCGGTCAAGAACACTACATCACAAGGGCAGCGGAGCTAGAGTCTCAAGCGTTTTGGTTGAAGAAGAGGGGCTGGGCCATGGATGCAGTCCCCACAGCAACATGAATGCGGGTGTGTGCGATGTTGATCTGCCGTGCAGTGGAAGTGTTGCTCGAAGTCATTGGTCACCGACTTCTACTTGCAATACTGGAGCACCTCTAGCACATGAATTAAAGTGCTCGTAGGGTATTTGCATCTTGATGCCCGCGAGAGGAAAAAACAGAAGGAGAAATTGGAGCCACTAGCAAGAGCGACTAAGCTTCCGCTCATCATGCCGTGATCACAATTCTCATGTCATTTCTGGGAATGACAATGATGGGGTCTTTGACAAAAAACCTAAAATGCAGCATAATGACCAGGCGAGGTAACATGCGATGAAAGTGATCGAAAAGTGGCATCTGCATGGTGTATGGAATGTGGTTCACGGAGAACGGGACTACCGGCCGCATGGATACATCTATGCGTGGAAGAAGAAGGAAGAGGTCAAATGGACACTAAGGAGATTGAAATCCACGTGGCCTCGTTGTTGCGTTCTTTTGTGAAGCGGGTACACGCAACTCAGGATGTGGGATCCGAGCAGAAGGCGGTGATCATGCTAATGGGACAGGCGGTGCTCCACAGAGTCCGGCTGCGGCTAAATTTTGCGCTAGAAGTACTGCCTGACGATGACGAAGTTTGAGCCTGCGCCGGGTGTTGCACGAGATGGAAGGGGATGATATCTATTGGTGGTCTGAAATTGCAGCACGAGCCTTGCAAGAGGCCGGCGCCCAATGGAGGCGCGGCCATCTGGTGACAACACAGCTCAGCTTGTATGCATGGGTGAGGGCGTCCTCATAGACCCACGTGATAGCGGGGGGATGGGACCACCTACCCTCGTGCGGGCTTCGGCTGGAAACAACCCGGCAAGCCGATGAAATGCTACTGGCAATGTTCCAAATTGAGGTGTGACGAAAATGGACCAAAAGGATCCACCGAACCTTGTTTTTGCCCTCGACGACACATTCTCCGGTGTTGGGGCCGAGTTGGATATTCACTCAGGAAGGGGGGGGGGGTTCCCGCTACCCCCTTCCCGGGGACACCAAATAGTCATCGACGTAGATACATGGCTATAAGAAGCACGACAGCTAATGACACGGAAGCCGTGCACTAGTTCACTCGCACCTTTCTCCACCAGACAACAACCACAACACTCTCGCGCAAGAAGCCAAGGACCCTCAACGGGCTTCACAACCGATGGACGACTCTACTTGCTGGCATGGAGGACCTTACGCGCAGGCTCCTATGCACCGTGACACAAAATTACCAGGACGCCTCCCTGTGCGCGCGTGCCAAGAAACACCTCAGGCTCCCACTGAAAAGTGACACTTTCAAGCAACCAGCTCCCAAACAAACATCGCATGATGTAGCAAAGAGGTGATGCTAAGGTTTCTAAAGAGAAGCAATAAACTGTTATAAATTGATGTAATCCACTTACTGGCATCGCAAAGTTCAAGAAATCCAATCGAAAGTGGGTGGACTAAAGTTCGGTTGCTTGGTCACGCAAAAAAATTGGGTTTTGCATCATCCCTGACGCAACCTCACGCATCTTGAGGCTCCCCTGACGCCTCCCTAACGCCCCCTTGACGCTCCCCTGACGCCCCTCCAAAATGTGTATTTTTTTTTCTTCCGACACTAGTGAGTTCGGCCATCAAGGCAGACAGTGTACTTAGGCAGCAACGGCCTAGAGGTATGTACAATAAAGTCAGCTTAACCAATGGGTGGGATGCGGGTAAGGCAGTTCTCCACAGAGGGAGAGCCCAATGGGGGCGCGGGACCTGTATGTACTGTACACTCCATGCAGGTGGTGGGGCCTGCCACGACCACAGAGGGTCAACACCTAGAAAACTGTGGAGTTGTGACTAGATCAAAAACTAAGATCAAAGAGCGACTAACAGTCAGGAACTACAGGGAGCCCCTAGTGCAGAATCGAAAAACTCATACACTGGGGTGGAAAGTGGTTGCAGGGGTGTACCCCTCAATGCAGAGCCGATACACTGGGGCGGCATCAGAAGTGGATCTCCCGAATAGGGGGCGCGGTGAGTTGAGTGAAGGGGAGGTCAACGCCGTCTCTATCGGGTGACCCCGTAAGCTGGACAGCAGCCGGACTAGGGGGGTGCAAGCATCGCCGTTTACAGACACGGACATCGGGGGACAGCGGGCGCCAACGCTATAACTGTAGAACGCGCAGGGCCGCCAACTCGCTCTCCAGATACTGGCCCTTCTCTCGCCAGGCTACCCCCTACCAGTGTGCCGTGACTGTGACCCAGTCACCCCACTGACGCGCCAAGAGGCGCCCAGTACTGAGGCCGACGTACTGGGAGTGTAGCCGTCGCTTCAGACGCCTGACGCCCCTCCAAAATGTGTATAGACCCCCTGACCCTCTCTTGTTGCACCCGTGACCTGCCCATGATGCGCCCTTGAGGCCCCCGTGACGCCAACTTGCTGCCTACCTGATGCAGTCGTAATCCCTAACGCCCGCCTCAGGCCCCCTGACGCCTTCCGGGCGCTCCCTTGACACGCTCCTGGCGCCCTCGTGACGACCCCGTGACGGCCCCTTGAGGCCTTCCTAACAACTCCTTGACACTCGCCTGACGCGCTTCTGACGCCCCTTTGACGCCCCGCTAACGCCGCTCCAACAACCCCTGACGCCCCCCTGACGCCTACCCCCCCCCCCCCCCCCTGACGCGTACCTGATGTCCCCCTGACGCCTTGGTGACGCCCTTTGACGCCCCTTTGAAGCCCAACTGACGCCCAACTCGCAATTTCATTCATTATTCTTCATGTCCTAAACAGCAACCCTAGTTTAACCGAAAACCCATGATGCGGCACAATCTTACCATTCAAAGCTTGCCATCCATGAAAAGCAAAAGATCGTCGTTGTATTCTTTGCTTTTGCATATGTTAGCTTACGTCTAGTGGAACATTATAACAATAAATTTGGTTCGTTATCATATTCCACTAGATGCAACACTTTTTCCGCTAGACGTAAGTAGAATTTTCGACGTCTACCAGCACATTAGACGGGCCATTAGACGTAAGTAACTAATTTAGTTGTTCCAGTAGACACAATTATCTACACCATCCTACAAAATGTTACTTTGCTTCATATAACTCCAACAATACACTACCTAAAATAGGTAATAAATCCAAGCTTGGTATTTAAGTCATTCTGTGCTTTTTTCGGGTGCCATGTCAAAAAACACCAAAAACTACCCTGATCTTTGCCATCACAGCACACGTGCAACGATGAAGTTTGAGTGTTGTCAACCCGCATCGTGAACCTCTTTGACAAAAAAAGCGCATAATCAAGCCACATTATCCATATTTTTCATCTTAGATTGGGAAAACACCTATTCTCGAATGATGATCTCAATTTTTGCTTTACTTGAATGCTTTTCAATAACGAAAGGACACAAGTTTCTTTTGGATCACTTACAAATCCAAGAAACTTTGGACCAAAACAACACGATGATTCAATCATTTTGGGGAAAAAATGTGCCACTTTTCGCCAAAGAAGTTTTTGGTGGTTTGAGCCCTTTTGCCGTGGTGCATTCATGTGCACATTTAGTACTGTCTTGTTGTGGCGACGTTGGTTGATGGACGGTGAATCTTGGACTTGGACTTGGCGTGGATCAGGGAAGGGTCGCTGAAGTAGCCTCCTACAAGATCTGACCACCAGCCTTGAACCAGATAGGCTCAGTGAACGGAACACCGGAGTAGATGGCCAAGATCTAATATTCCGCAGGTACACCGCACCGGCATTCATTCTGTCCTCCTCTTGTCTCTACAACAACAAATAGGATGAAATTCAAAAGTTGAGGCTACAGTCAATTTGAGTATGTTCAAAATACAAACACGCAAAAGTGATTTCTGAGTTGTCTTCTTTTGTGAATCGGTGTTGCAGCTATCAACCACTGGCTCTATTCATGGTAATTCATACTGCCTCACGGAGTATGTACCAGTATTGTCTCAGAAACCACATTACATTTATTTCGTCAAATAATGTTTTTCTGAATCTAAGGTGTCCTAATTCAAAGGCCTTGAAAAGATGTTGAAACGTCAATGTAAGTTGTGCACCTCAAGCCGAGCCTCGATGTCGCAGAGCCCAAATCAAAGTTCTTGTAGAACACACCCTAAGTCCTCCCGTAGCCCCCCAGTTGCCCAACTTTGCGAACCCCTGACACGCACTTGACACCCCTATGACGCATCCCTCAAGCTGCCCTGACGTCCTTGTGGCCACTCATGCACCCCTAACGTCCCTCTAACGCTCGCGTGACGCCCTCCTCATGTTTTCCTTGTGCCTCCCTGACGCTCCCCTAACGCACCCTGACACAGCCCTCATGCTTTTTGTGACAAGAGCCCTGACGCTCCGTGACGCATCCTAATCCATTCTTGCGCCCGCGGCGACACCCTCCTAACGCGCTCCTGACGCCCTCTTGACGCTTCCGTGACGCCCCCCTGACACCCCCCTCCAGCCTTGGGAACTATCCATATCCGGAGTATTCCAGTATCCAGCAAGCCACAGAAAAATGGGGAAAATGAGGGAAAATCCCGGGGGGGGGGGGGCGACTCCGCGGGTCCTAGGACGCCAACTACCCCTGCCCCCCCCCCCCCCCCCCAGGGGCCTTTGGCCAACAGTTAGTTGCCAAAGGTGTTGCCCTCAGGCGTCCATGGGGGCCTAAGGCGCCCAATGCTGCATGAACACCAAAGGTGCCCTAAGGAAAACTTTGTCCAATTTGCACCCCGTACACTATCCTTAAATTGCGCCGAGGTAATGGCACCTACCCCGCGCTGCCTTGCAGTCCCCCCCCCCCAAGCCTGCCCCCCGCAAGCCCCCCGGATTGGGCGGCGTGGCCCCGTTGGTCAGCGGTTCAAGGCCATGCCGCCCTAGCGCGGCCCGGTCCTCGGTCTTTGGAGGTGAGGTTGAAACCGTGGTAGGGTCCACGGTTAGAGAGCAGGACGACCCCCCCCAAATGGGCGGCGGGGTCCTGCAGGTTAGCTGTTCGAATCACGCCGTCCTGGCGCAGCCCGGTCCACAGTCAATGGAGGTGTAGTGACACCGTGGTATGGCTCCTACCGCGCGCTGCCCTGCGACCCCCGCCCCCCAGCCAGCGAAACTTGTGGGTGGTGCCTTATGCCGGGCGGAACCCTCCCATTCTTGTGGGTCGTGCCCTATGCCGGGCGGAACCCTCAAGGAAAAGGGTGGGGGCCCCCGCAACCTCGCCGGAATGGGCGGCGTGGCCCCGTTGGTGCAGCGCTTCGAGGCCATGCGCCCTTGCGCGGTCTGCACGGGACAGTGATGTATACGGATTGAAGATAAATAAATGAGTGTGTCAATGAGGCACCTATGTATGTGTCCCTCCGCCATGTGCTGTGGTGCACAGGGGTGGGGATCCCAGACCCTCCGCCCTGTCGTGTGGTGCACAGGAGAGGGGAACCTCTCCCTCCGCCCTGTGCTGTGGTGCACAGGGGAGGGGAACCTAGCCCTCCGCCCTGTGCTGTGGTGCACAGGGGAGGGGAACCTATCCCTCCACCCTGTGTTGTGGTGCACAGGCGAGGAGAATCTATCCCTCCGCCCTGTGCTGAGGTACACAAGGGAGGGCAACCTATCCCTCCGCCCTGTGCAATGGTGCACAGGGGAGGGGAACATGTCCCTCTGCCGTGTGCTGAGTTACACAGAGGACGCGAACCTATCCCTCTGCCGTGTGCCGTGGTGCGTAGGGGAGGGGAACCAGCCCCCCCCGCCCTGTGCTATGTGCACAGGGGAGGGGAACCTGGCTCTCCGCCCTGTGCTGTGGTGCACAGGGGTGGGGAACCTGTGCCTCCGCCCTGCGTTGTGGTGCACAAGGGAGGGGAACATGTCCCTCCGCCCTGCGCTATGGCGCGCAGGGGTAGAGATCCTTTCCCCCGTCCCTGTGCTGTGGTGCATACGGGAGGGGTACCTATCCCTCCGCCCTGTGCTATGGTGCACTGGGGAGGGGAACCAGTCCCTGTGCGTAGTGCTATGGTGCCTAGGGGTGAGGAACCTATCCCTCCGCCCTGTGCTGTGGTGCACAGGGCCATGAGGCAACGGATACTGGGCTCGCATACGCCCCCGTGTCACAGGCGCATGGTCATAACCACATAGTTCAGTGTTTTTCCTCACTGCACTGCAGCGCAGACCAGTTCTGTACCACTCCGGGTGGCTGCTCACTGTGCTTTGGCCTTGGCCATCTGTACATCGAGGTCAGCTCGCACCCACCACCCTCCCACAGTGCCGGTTAGTCTCTAACCCTCGCCCTGCAGGTCTTGCTCTTGTTGCCCCTGTCGTGCTCTTGCTCTCCGGCACGTGAAGACGTGTCAGATCCGAACTTTGGGGGTGCAATGGCGCCTTTGGGGGCGCAAAGGCGTCTCAACGTTGCACCAAAATTTTTTGTAGCTTGACGCTTCAACAGATGCATTGCTGCACTGTGGCGCTTACATGTTCAATACCACACCATGTGTGTGTTGGCCGCCCACATATCCAAGTCAACTCGCACCCACCACCGTCCCGTGGGCCGTACTCTCGCTGCCCCTGTCGTGCTCAGGCTTTCTGACACGTAATGACGTGTCACGCCCGTGCTCTGGGGGCGCAAAGGCGTCCCGATGTTTCACCATTTAGCTGTTCCGCTCTATGCTGCAATGGCTGCCCACACACCCTGGTCAACTCGAACCCACCACCCTCCCACAGTGCCGGTTAGCCCCCGACTCTTGCTCTGTGGGTCTCTCTCCCCCTCTCTCCCTCTCTCTCTCTCTCCTGCCCTCTCTCTCTCTCTCTCTCTCTCTCTCTCTCTCTCCTGCCCTCTCTCTCTCTCTCTCTCTCTCTCTCTCTCTCTCTCTCTCTCTCGCATAAAGGGGTTTTCGGGACGTTCGGTGGATCTCTATCCCCCCCGGGGTTCAAACCCTCCTCCACAAGACAGAACAGGTGCGGTATACCCACTGAGCTACGACGAGTTGTTATCTGCATTTTTGTTCCGACCTTTCCTACTCCCCCCTGCGTGCCATCCCCTGTCAGGCATATCGCCTTTCGCATGGGGGTGTGCTCAGAAGCGTGTAGAGGATCCGCACAGCGTCTCCGGATACCGGGTCCGCCTGCCTGAAGAGCGTTCTCCGGAACAGCCTTAAGAGGTCAGCTCGGCCCGCCAGCCACACATGCATGCGGTCTCCAAATCTGCTCACAGAGGAGCGCACTGCTCTGTGTCCCTCAGCCGTCGGATAGTGGAGGATCGCCTCCCACTGGAACGGATGCCACTTGCCTACACTTTTGGGTCGCCACTGGACCCGCATGTTCGTCAGAGCCTGAGTCTTCAGGGTCCAGTTGATTTGGACCATCACCGAGTAGAGTTCTGGGTTACTCATCAACAATAGCTCCCCATGTTTGTCCACGATCTCACAGTGCATCCTTGTGCTGTGTGGTTGGTCCAGTCGGAGCCAGATCTGCTGATTGCGGGCCCAGGCCATTGTGGTCAGCTCGGCTTCGACTGCCCTCAGCCCTTTGTTCGCAATGGGGTCCAGCCGGCTCAGTGCTTGCACCTTGACACGCTGGCCTTCTTGTTGAGGCTTGACCTTCTTTGGGGCTGGCTCAATTTGTGTGTAGGGGCCATGTCGTTGCTGACACGGTCCGTGCTCCTTCCATGTCCTTCCCGGCGGCATCACGCCCGGGAGCTCTTCCGCAACAGGACGGGGGGTTTGTGCCTGAGTTCAGCCGCTGTCGTTGTCACACCTCTGTGCTGCTGCACGCCGCGACAGGACGCGGCTCTCCTGACAAAAAGCTCCTGTGTCAGAACGCAGGTTTCGGACATGCAGGCATTGTTGGGCTTGAAACCTGTGAGATTTCCGCGTCAGAATGCATGGGCTACAGGCTCTGCTGCTAATGACCCTGTCCAGGGTTCCTGCTTTTCCTGAGCTTTCGCCTCTTACGCTGCCGCCTGGTGTCGCTCACATCTGTGCTGAAGGACAGTGTTTTTGCCGCAGACAATTCATCCAACAAACCTCCCAGGTGTGTGTGTCCTGTCCTTGTGTCCTCACTACCCGAACTGCTCGAGTTGTATGATCCCATTCCACGTGGTGCCGGTTCCCCGGAAGCTTCCCCTGTCAGCTCATCACTACCCATGGGTACCATACCCAGGGTTGACCAAAGTGCTTTGGTGTCCTCTGCTTCGGATCCTGAACCTCCCCTCAACCCTACCGTGGACTCCGACCCTGATGATGACTGTTGTGCGACATGCTGGGACCACAGGGGGCTCGAGCACATGCCTTCCATTGCCAGTCCATTTGCCACCTCATTCCCCTGCACGTTGACATGTGCTGGGACATGCTCCCACCTCACTTCTCTTCCTGGCTTTGCCATTTCCCGGAGCAGCATTTCCCAGACGGGAACGTGGACATGCATCTTACCAGATGTGGTCGTCCATCCCTTTGACTTCCAGTGTTGGGCCCTGCCGGCCGCTCCCAGTTGCAGGTACTGTGAGTCGGTGAGGATTGCCAGTTTTGGCATCCAGAACCCCTGTAGGGCTTCCGGTGCTGCCCAAAGCTCCACTCCGTTGTCTGTTTGCCTGTGGCGTGTCGGCACATAGCCGCAGAAACACACCTCGGGCCCTTGCTCATCTTCCGCTGCGAATACGCCAAAGCCACGTGCCCTGCGCATGTCCTTGTGGCTCAGTCTTTTTGATGACCTGTCCGTGTACACAATCCTGTAACCCTTTGCAACCAATTCTGCAATCAAGTCTTGCACTCCTTGAAGCACTCCCGGGCTTGCCTGCCTCGGGCGCTTTGGGCGTGATTCTGTTTGCCTATGCCAACTGTGTGTGCCGGCGTTGCGTTCCTGCGTGAAGCACTCCGTGTGCGTTTGCCACTACGCACTCAATCCCCCATTTACTCGTACTTCCCCTTGTCGCGGCTGCACTCCGGTATCTCGAAGTTGCTCCGGTGACTGCTTGAAGCCTCTCCACTGCTCCCTGCGCTCTCCTGAGTAAAACTCAACCCATTCACACAGCTCCCTGAGCCAGGTTGCCAGGTACGATGTGAACACCGGTGATGCTCCTGCTTTGACTTCGCATCGATATCGCCAGTGGGCACTTCTCGCCGACCACATTGCCCAGCCTTTTTATGTGTTCAGCAACCACTCCTGTTGGTCGGATTCAATCATGTCTCGGACTGCAGACTTCCCGTTCCCAGTTTCCAACGGGCCATGGTAGTGCTGTATCACCGCCGCCGCCGCTTTGAACATGGGGCACTGGACCATCGCGTGCTTGACGGTCTCCTTTTGGGAGCATATCGGGCACTTGTCTGTGCCCGACCTCTTGTAGACTCTTGCATGCACGGTCAGTTTGTGCCACAGCACTCTTTGTGCAAAGTCCCGCACCCTCGGCGGTAGATGTGCTTGTGCCCATTGCTCCCATACCTCTGGTGTTTGTGGGTCGCGGACCCCCGGCTGTGAGGCGTAGAACTGAAGCAGCCATGCTCTGGTCCAGTTTTGGGCGTGGACTGTGGGGGTATCAAACCCCCCTTGTGATGAGACTTTATTGAGGAGTCGTCCGCCATAATTGTACACCCCTTTCCATGTTCGAGGCAGAGCATTCAACAGCCTCACGTCTTCCAAGGATTGCAATTGACCCCACGTCAGTACTCCCTGCCGGATCATTTTCATGTTGTAGTAGGAGCAGTTGAACTCATTTCGGAAGTATACAGAGTGCCACAGTGGCAGCTGGTCCCGGTCTTTTTGGGGGGCCACCTGTGGGGCCACCCGTTGGATATATGAGTGTGCCTTTGCCGACCATCCCAAGAACGTCAGCTCCGCCGTCCGAACCATGCCCAGCTGGATATATGGGAGGTTGTCTTTGGACGGTGTGAACCCAATTGTTGTCGCCCATGCATAGAAGGTCTCCACTGCCTTGTTGGGATACTTGTGAGGCTCTCCCAAGAGGCTGACGAACGGAGCCGCTGCGTGGTGCCTGAGAAACAGCTCTGGCTCCGGCAGTGCTAGTCCCCCATGCCTCCGTGGTCGTGAGAGGATTGGCAGAGTGATTCCCCAATTGTTGGTGCCCATGGTCACGTGGTACACCAGCTTCAGCTGCCTGATCACTGGGACTGCCCTTGGTACACGCTAGAAGACCCAATCTTGATCTAGCCTAGAACGCTCTAGCTAGAACGTTCCAGCCTAGATCAGATCAATACTAGAACAATATAATGGCTACAACATATCCCAAATTCATCGTTGCTCCGCCGTGCATTCTTGCTATTGTCCGTAGTGCATTGTTCCATGCTTCCTTCGTTCCCGCTTAGATATTGCACATTTCTTTGCAATGAAACGCCCCGCCACTACCCCCCTTGCTCCCTCCTCACCCGGGAAGGATACTTCCCTCTTGTCCAAGGCACTACGGGAGTTGAGTGGGGCCTCAAACCTCAAGGATGAGCGGGTGGGCCATTACTTGGCCACGTGGGCGCTATCATGCCCCCTAGCACGGCGGCAATTCAACAACGCCGTCCAACATGTGAACTCCGCCACTTCTACCCAAACCACGGGTGAGACATGCAAGGCCGCCGTTGAGACATACGCCGCCTCCCTACTTCGCCCCACCGCCATGTGTGAACTACTGCTCAACACGAGGGCCCCCAAGTCCTCGTGGAGGACCCTCTCGGAGCTCTACACGCTCCGTAAGTTGGAGTATCACCGCACCGTCCCTAGTGGCCCCTACTCCCGTCCAATTTGTACCGAGCGGGCTTTCCAAGCCCGTTGGAAGGAGTGGGTCGCCCCGGTGCAATTGGATAACCCCGTTGCCACGGTGTTGCCCAAGGCCACCGTGATGTCATGGCCCTTCGCCTCATGGGTCACATACATCCTCTCCCGGCAGGGCTTGGTGCGGTCAATCAACCGCACCTTCCCGTTGACGTTCATCGTCCGGGGAGATGCCTACCCCGTGGCCGGGGGCAATTGGACCCAACTCACCATCTCCTTGGCCAACTTCGAGCGCTTGGCCCGGTCCCCAGCGGGCCTTTGGGTGTTGAGCATGGCCAATTGCGATGACAAGGCCATGGAGACCCTTGGGACGTTGTGGAAGAGCAATTGGGAGGTACTCCTCTCACCTAGTGCCTTTCACTCGTTCTAGTTCTGATCTAGTCGACCTCAAACACCGCTCGCTAGACGCTAGATTGGACTAGACTAGAACGAAATTAACCACCCCCCATGTCTCGTGTTTACGTGATTCAAAATATCATCGACACGGGGCTGCTCCAATGGGGGGCCTCCAAGGAGGAGGCAAAGGTGATCCTCGGGGGGGATCAACCGTGGACGCGACGGGTGATCGGGGTGTCCACATGCCCCCAAGTGGGCTCCATGTTCAATGAGGGCATATGGAATGCCCCAACGAAGACTTGGGAGGGTAGTGCTAACCACCGGACCATGGAGGGTGATGAGGCCAACTACACGGCCTTCCTCCTTGGGACGCCATCCTTGCAAGCCGCCGGCTGCAGTACGCGGCCCATTTTGAAATTGCCACGTGCTTGGGTCGTCTTGTGCATTTTGCACTTGACAACGGCCATGGGCCGCTTGTTGGGGGAGTTTGTCGACCAGGAGGCTAGGTCGGTCACCCCTGCACTCCGTCGAGACCTGCAAGTTCTCCTGTCGGAGAGGCGTGCAGGTTGGAGCGTTTATGGGTCAACATCCCCGGATGGGGAGCAGACGGCCAATTTTTTTGACGCATGGCCGGATATTGCTAAGTGCCTCGGCATTAGGCCAAGCACGGCCAAGTACAAGGCCATCGCGAACATGTGGGACCTGCTGCAGGCCCTCTATTGTACATATCAGGGCCCTAACCCATTGAGTTGTGCTGCTGTTGCGCGTGATTTCCGGCGACACCGCACTGCTGGAACAGCATCATGGTATCTACTAAGCCTTGAGCAGGATGTAGATACCATGTTGCAGAAAATTAAGCCGTTTGGCCTGGCTATGTTTTCTGGTGGCATTTCGGAAAGCATTAACCGCTTTCTGAAACATGGTCACAACGAGCACAGCAACCGGAGGGGGGGGCCTGTCGGGTGGAGGGGGTGGACGAGGTGTCAGGTCGTCAGTGGTCGGCCATCCACAGGGAGGCCAATGTGCAAGTGCAGTGCATGACATGGTTGTTTGCGTACTTTGACGTGTCGTGGGTTGTGCATGGGGGGCCGCGGTCGCAAGTGCCATGCTCGGGCAGGATGCCATGGAGGTAAGGAGGGGCCAGGGTCACATGCAGGCTTCCCTGAACCAGAGTATTTCAAACCAAGATGGCATTGCAAGAGCAGTTGGACGAGTTGGTGAGGCAGGTATATTTCGTGCTGTGCGTTCTAGCGGTGATCTAGGGAATCGTTCTAGTCTTGATCTGGGCAGCACGATCGGCCGCTAGACTGTCGCTAGAACGCCGCTAGAACAGTTGCCTAGAACGCCGCTAGAACGCTCCTGTGCTACAGAACGCAGCGACCCAAGCGCTATTTGCGCAGATCCTGGAGGCGCACAGGCGTGCAGCTCCGGCCGAGGAGGCGGAGCCGAAGGCCGAGCAGGCCCCGCACCCCAAGCCCAAGGCAGCCCCCCTCGCCAAGCCCAAGTCCAAGCCCAAGCCCCAACCCCAAGCCCGACATCCACAGTCGGCACCCCCTCCCCCATTGGTAGCTGGAAGGGGCCGGCAGCCGCAGCCGAGGAGGAACCGGCGGAGGTGGAGGAGGCGCGGGGAGAGCTCAAAGGGTTCTTGGATTCCCGCGCCGCCTCTAGGGCGGCCAAGACAAGGGCCGAGAAGAAAGTCTCGGCGTGGGAGGCAAAATTGGCCAGCCTCCGGGAGGAGGGAGCGGAGGAGGAGAGGATCCGCTGGGGGGAGGCCAACCTTCGCAAGGCGAAGGCGAAGGTGGCCGAGAAGCAGGAGGCGATCGAGGGTTTCGATCGGGCGGAGAGTCGGAGCGAGAGGGAGTTGGCGGCGGTGGTGGCGAGGGTGAAGGACGAGGAGGTGGACGAGGTGGTGGAGGTGGACGTGCAGGGCGAGATGGAGGAGGCGAGCGTGAAGGAGGAGGAGGACGAGACGAAGGTGGTGGAGGCGGCGCCGGCCGGGGGGGGGGGGGACGAGCGACTGGCTCAGGGGGTTGACGGGGTCGAGGGCTGCGGTGGGCATCCACGACCTGCCATGGGACTCGGCCGTCCTGGCTGGCCCCCACCCCCCAAACCTGGACACCCCCCTCCTCGTTTCCCCTGGAGAGTCCGGTATGGACTCCCCGGTTTTTGTTGGTGCGGGTGCACCAACGGCTTTTGGGGGCGGGGCGGTGGGTATGGGTGGACGGGGGGGGGGGTTGTCCACCTGGACAAGCCCCTGCGCCTGGGGGTGGTCGAGGGGTCGTGGGGGTGGCAACGTGTGAGTTGCCGGGGCCGAGGAATAAGCGATGGGGGGAGGTCGGGGCCCCCCCGGAAAGGGGGGTGATGATCTTTGAGTTGGCACAAACCAACATCTTCACCCCCGAGCGGAAAAAGGGGGGGGGCACCCACTGGCGATTAGTCGCCCACTGCTGGCAGGGGCTGGGCTTGGGGGGGGTTGATTGGGTGGGGAAGGCCTGGGTCTCGACGCCGACCTGGTCGGCGCTGCTGGAGTTCGGGGGTTTCAGCCCCGAGGCGGCGAACCGGAGGGTGTATGCCGGGGTGCTGCACGGCATCGCCTCCCGGCCCAAGCCCAAGCCCAAGCCCGCCGCAGCCCCCGCAGCCGCACTCCACCAACCCCGCGGACGCCTTCGCCAAGGCACTGGGGGCCATCTCCCCCGCCGTGGACCGCCAAGGCACGGTATGTCGATTGCGTTCTAGCGGTGATCTAGCAAACCGTTCTAGCGTTGATCTAGCCACCGCCGTGACGCCGCCGCTAGAACGTCGCTAGAACGCCGCTAGAACAGTTGCCTAGAACGCCGCTAGAACGCTCCTGCATTTTGTTTGTCTCTTCAGGTTGTCAGCGTGCAGACGTATATATCGTTCTAGCGAACCTTTCTAGCGAACCGTTCTAGCGAACCGTTCTAGCGGCGTTCTAGCGACGTTCTAGAACGCTCGCTAGAACGTCCCTAGAACGCCGCTAGAGAGAGAAATTTTGGACTCCAAAATCAGGTGAAAACAGTGAAATTGTGAAAAAAAAGAATGGACCCCCGAGTATGGATAGGGGGGTTGAGGTTAGACACCTCATCACCCCCCCGTGCGGGGGGGGGGGGGGTATCCCCCTCTTTTTTTCGTTCTGCCCGCTCTAGCTGGTTCTAGGCAACAACGTGATTGGGTATTCTAGCGTGTACCAAGGGTGGGGCACAATATGCCTTGGATACCCAGGCCACAATTGGTAGGATCCATGATGCCAGCATGAAGGCACGTTCGTCCATCGACAAGTGCAACGTGGATACCACCCGTGCGCGACGAAAAGCCTCTTGCAATGCTGGCGCAAAGGCGTGTTCTATTGCCAGCCCCCATCCCTGGTCATCTTGGTGGTGCCGTATATTCCCCAAGCGTACACCCAGATACTTGACGAAGTTTTTGACGTCCACCCCAATGTCTCGAAAGCACTTCGCCCATTCTATTCCCCCACAGTTGCGAACTGTCGCCACCGTTTTGTTCAGGTTGACCTTTAGCCCAGAAAACTGTCACCAGTACACCACTTTCCATACCTTCCCCAGCAGCTGCGGATTGGCCTGTCCGTCCAAGAAGATGATGAGGTCATCCGCATACATCATGATAGTTAGTCCTGGATCCAGGTCTTGTAGCAGGAAAATCACAATGTACCTGCGGCTCAATTGAAGATGTGAAGTTGGGGCTCGATTGGGGCTAAAACGGCTCATTTGGGGCTAAATGGAGTTTTTCAAGGGGTTTCATGTGAAAACTTGTGGCTTTCGGGGCTGGGTTGGGGTTTTGGAATGTCCCCAAAGGGATCCCAATCCCTAGTGCAAGAGGATTCGACTGGGGGGGGGGGTTCCTTTTTTCGGCGGCTCAGTTGACTGAGCGCCCGATTGAGCCGTCACTGAGCCGTCACAGAGCCGGCTCACTTAGCTCTCACTTAGCTCTCACTGAGCGCGCCAAATGGCTCAGTGAGCGCTCACTGAGAGCTAATTAGGGGCTCACTCAAGGCTCACTCAGGAGTTTCTCCCCCTTTCCGCCCTGTCTTCCCACCCTTGCTGGCGCACACTTCACCCTTTTCACACCAACATCGGTCCGCAGTTCTCACCGCGTCTTTTCTCCAAGAACTTGAGCGTGCCTGCACACATACATACTTGCATACATGTACCCGTGGCGACAAACACCCAAACATCCAAACAAACACACTTCGTCAGGGACACAAATATCCAAACACATACACACACATACACCATACACACGTCCACACAAACATGCACATGCACAAATTGACAAGCAAATTCATTCTTGTGTGCAATTATCTTGCGTGTACATAAACACATGGCCACATTGAACCATGTGAAGTGAAGGGCTAGGGAGAGATGGTTACGCGGTTGGGTTTCGGGGACATGAACCTAACCATTTGCGAGGGTGTTCCTTGTTGCCTCATGACAATGGCACCCCCCCCCCACACACACACACAGGCGCGCGCGCCGTGAAGCACAAATGGGGCACAGAGGATCTTGCTCGCTTTTGTGAGGTTCATCATGCAACCACCTTGACCCACACCATGACACACTCATTCCCCTCCCTCCTTATCCCCTCCCGTCCCCTTTTGTCATGCTTCATCCCCCCGCTTACCCCATGCGAACCCCTTCTCTTATCTTGCCTGTCCCGTCCCCTTGCCCTGCCCTTGCCATACCTTCCCTATTTGTTGGCCATGGCATCCAGTGCATGATGGTGGCGGCAATGACGATGACCTTTGCAGGTATGTTGTGCTATTGTGTGTGTTCGTGGGTGTGTGCTTGTGCCCATGCGCATGTCCGCAAGTGTGAATGGTTTGTTCCCTCTTGGTTTCTCTCATTTAGTGTGTTTGTACGTATGTTTGTGTGTGAATTGGGGGGGGGGGGGGCTTGCTTGGATCGATGCGTGGGTGAAGTGTCCTTGTGCGTCACTGTGAGCGTGTGACTGCATTCTTTGTTTTCTGGCTGCCTAGGTTTGTGTGCGTATGTGGATTCGTGAATGTGTGTACGCGCAGGTGTGTGTGTGTGTGTGTGTGTGTGCCAATGTGTGTGTGTGTGTGTGTGTGTGTGTGTGCTGCAGCTTTTGAAGCTGTTGTTTTGGATGCTGTTGTTGGTTTTGGTGTTGTGTGGCATAGGCTTTGATTGTGTGCGCATAACATTGTGTTTATGGCTGCAGATGCAGGTATGGTTGTGTTTGTGGTTGTGGCTGTGGTTCTGGGCTTGCGTGAGGTTGTTGCCATGGCTGTTGTGGTACCTCTCGTTGTTGGTGTGGTTATGGTAGTGGTTGTGGTTGCCGCTTTGGTTGTGGGTGTGGGTGTGGGTGTGGGTGTGGGTGTGGGTGTGGGTGTGGGTGTGGGTGTGGGTGTGCGTGTGTTTCTGCAAGCTGTGTTGTGTGTGGATTTGGTTGTGGTTCTGTCAGTGTGTGTGTGGCCCTGGTTGTGGCGAAGGCTGCAGTTGCAGCTTTCATTGTGGCTGCAGCTGTTCTTTGGGTGCTGGCTGTAGCTGTGGGGGGGGGGGGGGGTAAAGGATTGCAAAGAGGGGGGCTCAAATTTCCATCCACCCCCTCCCAAAAAAAAACCGCACCAAGTTTACAGTGACAGTGTACAGTGACAGTGTACAGTGACAGTGTACAATGACGGTGTACAGTGAGAGCATACAGTGAGTGTAGAGTGACAGTGTAGAGTGCTAGTATAGAGTCCTGGCCGTTGTGGCGGACGTACTGTGTGTGGGGATACATTCTCTGAGACCTTGGGGAGTACAGTGTACAGAGTAGAGTGTACAATGTACAGTGTACGGTGAGAATGTACAGTGACAGTGTATAGTGACAGTGTGCAATGGCAGTGTGCAGTGTGCAGTGACAGCGTACAGTGCCAGAACACAGTGTACCATGTACAGTGACAGTAGACAATGACGGCATTGACACTGTACATGGACAGTATACAGTGACAATGTACATGGACGGTGTACAGTGACAGTGAACCATGAGTGAGCCCTCACTGAGCGCTCACTGAGCCATTTGGCGCGCTCATAGGCGCTCACTGGGCGCTCACTGAGCGCGCCAAACGGCTCAGTGAGCGCTCGGTGAGGGCTCACTCATGGTTCACTGTCACTGTACACTGTCACTGCACACTGTGTATTGCACACTGCTCACTGCACACTGTGTATTGCACACTGCACACTGCATACTGTGTATTGCACACTGCACACTGCACACTGTGTGTTACAAATTGCACAGTGCACACTGTAATGCACACTGCACAATGTAATGCACACTGCACACTGTAATGCACACTGCACACCCTGTAATGCACACTGCACACTGTGCATTGCACACTGCACACTGCACAATGCACCGTGTGCAGTGTGCAATACCCAGTGTGCAGTGGCACACTGCACACTGCACAGTGCACGGTGTGCAGTGTGCAATACCCAGTGTGCAGTGTGCAATGCACAGTGTGTAGTGTGCATTACACAGCGTGTAGTGTGCAGTGTACACTGCGCACTGCACACTGTGTACTGCACACTGCACAGTGTGTATTGCACACTGCACACTGTGTATTGCACACTGCACACTGCAATGCACACTGCACACTGTGTCATGCACAGTGCACTGTGTGCATTACAAATTGCACACCGCACGCTATAATGCACACCGCACACTGTGTATTGCACACTACACACTGCACACGGTTTGTTACAAATTGCACACCGCACACTGTAATGCACACTGCACACAGTGTATTGCACACTGCACACTGCACACTGCACACAGTCACAGTGTAGAGTGCTAGTATAGAGTCTTGGCCGTTGTGGCGGAAGTACTGTGTGTGGGGATACATTCTATGAGACCTTGGGGAGTACAGTGTACAGAGTACAGTGTACATTTTACAGTGTACAGTGTACAGTGACAGTGTACAGTGACAGTGTATAGTGACAGTGTGCAATGGCAGTGTGCTGTGTGCAGTGACAGCGCACAGTGCCAGAATACAGTGTACCATGTGCAGTGACAGTAGACAGTGACGGCATTGACAATGTACATGGACAGTGTACAGTGACAGTGAACCATGAGTGAGCGCTCAGTGAGCGCTCACTGAGCCATTTGGCGCGCTCAGTGAGCGCCCACTGCGCCATTTGGCGCGCTCAGTGAGCGCTCAATGAGCGCGCAAAACGGCGCAGTGAGCGCTCAGTGAGCGCGCCAAATTGCTCAGTGAGCGCTCAGTGAGGGCTCACTCATGGTTCACTGTCACTGTACACTGTCACTGCACACTGTGTATTGCACACTGCCGAGTGCACACTGTGTATTGCACACCGCACACTGCATACTTTGTATTGCACATTGCACACTAGCACACGGTGTGTTACAAATTGCACACTGCACGCTGTAATGCACACTACACACTGTAATGCACACTGCACACTGTGTATTGCACACTGCACACTGAGCGCCCGAACGCTTGCACTGTACGGTGTGCAGTGTGCATGACACAGTGTGCAGTGTGCATTACACATTGCGTAGTGCGCAGTGTACACTGCGCACTGCACACTGTGTACTGCGCACTGCACACTGTGTACTGCACACTGCACACTGCACACTGTGTATTGCACACTGCACATTGTGTATTGCTCACTGCACACTGTAATGCACACTGCACACTGTGTGTAGTGTGCACTACACAGGTTGTAGTATGCCGTGTGTGATGTAATCTACACTGCACACTGTGTAATGCACACTGCACACTTTGTATTGCATACTACACACCGCACCCTGTGTAATGCACACTGGGTATTGCACACTGCACACGGTGCACTGTGCAATACCCAATGTGCAGTACACAGGGTGCTGCGTGTAGTGTGCATGACACAGTGTGCAGTGTGCATTACACAGTGTGCAGTGTAGATTACATCACACACGGCATACTACACCCTGTGTAGTGCACACTACACACAGTGTGCAGTGTGCAGTGCAGTGTGCAATACACAGCGTGCAGTGTGCAGTGTGCAATACACAGTGTGCATAGTGTATTACACAGTGTGCAGTGTGCATTACAGTGTGCAGTGTGCAATTGGTAACACAGAGTGTGCAGTGTGCAGTGTGCAATACACAGTATGCAGTGTGCACTGTGCAATACACAGTCACTCTACACTCACTGTATGCTCTTACTGTACACTGTCATTGTACGCGGTCACTATACACTGCCACTGTAAACTTGGTGCGGTTTTTTTTGGGGGGTCGATGGAAATTTGAGCCCCCCTCTTTGCAGTCCTTTAACCCCCCCCCCCACAGCTACAGCCAGAACCCAAAGAACGGCTGCAGCCACAGTGAAAGCTGCAACTACAGCCTTCGCCACAACGAGGGCCACACACACACTGACACAACCACAACCAAATCCACACATAACACAGAAACACACCCACACCCACACCCACACCCACACCCACACCCACACACGCAGCCGCAACCACAGCCACTACCATAACCACACCCACAACGAGAGCTACCACAACGGCCATAGCAACAACCGCACGCAAGCCCAGAACCACAGCCACAACCACAAACACAACCATACCCGCATCTGCAGCCACAAACACAATGTTATGCGCACACAATCAAAGCCTATGCCACACAACACCAAAACCAACAACAACATCCAAAACAACAGTTGCAACACACACACACACACACACACACACACACGCACACACACACACACACACCTGCGCGTACACACATTCACGAATCTAGATAAGCACACGAACCTAGGCAACCAGAAACCAAAGAATGCAGTCACACACTCACAAACACTCACGCACAAAGACACCTTCACCCACGCATCGATCCATGCGACCCCCCCCCCCCCCACACACACACAAGCAGACATACAAACACACTAAATGAGAGAAACCAAGAACGAACAAACCATCTACATTTGCGTACATGCGCATGGGCACAACTACACACGCACGCAAGCAAGTACCCACACACCCACACACATAATAGCACAACATACCTGCAAAGGTCATCGTCCTTGCCGCCACCATCATGCATGTGATGCCACAGCCAAAAAAATGGAAAGGTAGGACAAGGGGACGGGACAGGCAAGAGGCAGAAGGGCTACGCAAGAGGGAAGCGGGGGAACACAACATAGCGTAGGGGGAGGGGAGGGGATAAGAAGGGAGGGGGATCAATGTGTCATGGTGTAGGTCAAGATGGTTGTATGATGAACCTCACAAAAGCGAGCAATGTCCTTTGTGCCCTATTTGTGCTTCATGGTGTGTGCGTGTGTGTATGGGGTGTGTTGGTGCCATTTTCATGAGGCAACAAGGAACACCCTCGCAAATGGTTAGGATCATATCCCCGAACCCCAACCCTGTAACCATCTCTCCCTAGCCCTTCACTTCACATGGTTCAATCTGGCCATGTGTTTATGTACACGCAAGATAATTGCACACAAGAATGAATTTGCTTGTCAATTTGTGCATGTGCATGTCTGTGTGGATGTGTGTATGGTCTATGTGTGTGTATGTGTTTGGATATTTGTGTCCCTGACGAAGTGTGCTTGTTTGGATGTTTGTGTGTTTGTCGCCACGGGTACATGCATGCAAGTATGTATGTGTGCATGCACGCTCAAGTTCTTGGAGAAAAGACGTGGTGAGAACTGCGGACCGATGTTGGTGTGAAAAGGGTGAAGTGTGCGCCAGCAAGGGTGGGAAGAGGGGGCAGAAAGGGGAAGAAACTCCTGAGTGAGCCCTGAGTGAGCCCCTACTTAGCTCTCACTGAGCGCTCACTGACCCATTTGGCGCGCTCAGTGAGAGCTAAGTGAGAGCTAAGTGAGAGCTAAGTGAGCGGGCTCAGTGACGGCTCAGTCGGGCGCTCAGTCAACTGAGCCGTCGCCAAAAAAGGTACCCCCCCCTTTGAACCTTGACCAATTAAAGTGAGTATCTGAAACTTCTAAAAACAGTAAATGCACATTACCTAGCATGCAAAAAGCACAAAAAACAAGCACAAAGACATCCCAATGCACAAATGAGCCCCAAATGAGCCCCAACTTCACATTTCCACTTAGCCACCAGTGAGCCGCAGGTACAAAAGGACGCCACCAGAGAGAATAGTGCCGGGGAGAGTGGGTCTCCGTGGAGCGTGCCCGCACGCGGATGGTGGTAGACCCCTGGGACGTATTCTTTACCAACTGA
Source organism: Eutreptiella sp. 'Long Island Sound 2002' (assembly GCA_964036045.1). Taxonomy (NCBI): domain Eukaryota; phylum Euglenozoa; class Euglenophyceae; order Eutreptiales; family Eutreptiaceae; genus Eutreptiella; species Eutreptiella sp. 'Long Island Sound 2002'. The sequence continues at coordinate 37,259,945 of OZ038384.1, read as the reverse complement.
GTACAAATACGGTGCACGTAAAAGATGCAGCATCAGTCGGATGTACAGGAACGGTATGCGGATTATACCCAAAGCCGCCGCCACCATCTCGTAAGACATCGTGGAGAACGCATTTTTGAAGTCCACTGACAACGCCGCTCCTTCACGTAAGCCATCCCAGAGAGCCCGTGAGCCATAGACATGCTGGAGGATACTTCTGTGACGAAGGAAGCCTGTTTGCCGTGACGGGATGCGGTGGAGAAATACATCGTCCAAGTGGATGAGGAGAATGTTGGTGAGCCACTTCTATCGTGTCGTTTGCAGTGCGATTGGTCGGAGAGAGTCTGGCGTTTGCATTGCTTTTGTCTTGGGGATCATTGTCATCACTCCCGAAGTCCATGTCTCCGGCATTGTACCCGCGTCAAGGAAGCGTTTTAGTGACTCATACATTTGCGGTTCGAAAATTTCTGAGAACCTCTTGAAGAATTTTGCCGAGAAGCCGTCCAGTCCAGGGGAGCTGTTGTTGTTCAACCTCTTGAGACCTTCATGTACTATGTCCAGGGAAAGCTGCTTGAATAGGAGTCGACCTGCCTTGCGCAGTCGCTGTTCCACTCCTGACGCCTTCAGGTAGGCCACACATTCTTCCTCCGTGGCTCCGGACACTCTGTCCCAATGTTCCACCGGCTCTTTGGCCACCGCCGTTGCTCCGCGTACTGCTGTGCCTGCCCGAGACACCAGCTGCTGGAGTTTCTTTCGTTCCTGCGGCTCCCGCATCAGCCGGTACAATTCATTTCTTCGTGTTCTCAGATCCCCTGATGTTTCCCTTGACGTGATCACCCCCTTGAGCTTGGAGAGCGTTTCCATGCCCGTTCTGTCACGCTGCGCTTTTTCATATACCCCAACTAGGAGGGTGTAGCCGTTGCCGCTTCTGTTGCTGCAATTCCCAGTGATGAAAGAAACGGATAGACCGCCGGTGTGACGGAGTCCCTTGTGGAGACACGTAGGAGCCGTAGAGCTTGAAGTTCAACTGACTGCTTTTTGTTTTTGTGTTCCCTTTGGTAATTGACGGCCTTCGTTTGGATGCAGCCCAGTGCATCTTCCCACCATTGGTCTCCCGTCGAGGTGATAGACTTGAGAGAGGTCTCCGGGTCTTCCATTGCCCCGGAGTCTTGGAGGATTGTCTCTGGACAGTAGAATCTGGGAATCGTGCCTTCCGTTTCGAAGGATGGGGGTGTGAATTCAGCCAAGATCGCCTTGTGGTCTGAGTTGGCAGCAAACATGGGGTACACGCTAGTCGCAAGCTCAACAATTCCGACGTCGTGTGTATGCGGTCAATGCGGCGTAATCTCTGTGGATCGAGCCGCTCTCCTTCCCGAGGGTAGCCGTACGTGAAGCCCGTTGGGCACGATGAGTCTTTGTCCTTGATATCCGTCAGAGTTGGACAATGGATGTCCACCCAAACGTCCTGCAGACCCGCTTTCGCCAAGGTTGCAACCTCCTGTTCTCGGGCACGTAAAGACGTGTCATGCTCAAACTCTGGGGGCGCAAAGGCGTCCCTAGGTTTCACTGATAGACTATTGTGATCAGCACATAAAATCAGATTCGGTCCATGCAACTCCTTGGCGATGTCTTTCCATTGCGACTGTCGTCGTGTTTGCTTTTGATGGAAATGCACCACCACTAAAGTGATCTCTAGTGGACCACTCGACAGTGAGGCTTTCAACGCCCTGGGAGACAAGAACTTCATTGATTGTAATGTCCACTTGGATGTTTTCCACGCCAGTGCCACTCCTCCCCGTCCTTCTTCATGGAGTGGCCCATCCAAGCCATACCCGTACTTTGATAGGCACCGCATGCCCGCCTGACGATCCTCCGTCGTAACGAAGTGGGGCTCTTGGATGGCGAAGAAATGCACCTCCAGGGACCGAAGCACTGACCCTAGGGCCACTATTCGAGTTTGCTTACGCTTTCTCATGGTTATTTTTGTTTGAAATCCTTTGACATTTTGGGACAAAACTCTGAGCGTGCTGCTCAAAGGGATGCTTGATGCAGACGTCATCTTGCTACTCCATTGGACGACGAAGCCTCGTCCTCCTTCAAGTCCCGCTTGCGTTTGAGGGAGCTGATGACCTTGTCCACTTGATCGTCCAACTGCATGGCCTTGGCCATTTCACCCGCCGTGATTGAGCCTTGCTTGCGTGTCTTGGCATCATCTGTGTTCCTGGGCCGGTCCGTGATATGCTTTTTGCGCGCCTCATAGTCCGCCTCGGAGATCACAAACATTGGAGGCATTCCAGAATCTGACAAGTACACTTTCCCAATCAGCTGTGACACACTTTCCCCGGCAGCCGCCATGTGGCCGTGCGCATCTCCCCAACACTCCACCTGACACGGTCCGCGATGTACCGGCACTGTACCGAAGGAGCAAAGGCCTCAGTCATATCCGAGAGATACCACCAAGGTGCCACATCCAAGATGTACACTGTGCCCACCATGCAGTTCCTTCTTCCACGTCAAGGGGACAGTGGGCTTGGAGATGATGTCTCTGTCGAGGAACTGTCTTGTCTTCAGGTCCTTGAAGACAGCTCCGATGGCCGCCACCAGTTCACGATACCTTGTGTTCAACAGCGAGTGCCCAGTTTCTGTGAGACCCAGCAGTAGCTTACTTGGGCCCAACACATGGATTTTCGCTGGCGACTGCACTTGCAAGACGCCCGGGATCGTCCAAAACATTGCGAGAACTGAGGCAGAAAGCATGGGCGACCATGTTTCCTTGTGTATCTTCTTTATCTAGACCTCATAGGCAGCATACATGTTTGTGAAGTTGGCCCCACGATACCATTCCACGGGCTGGATCTGGAACCTTGGCTTGGATCCGAATTGTGAAACCACGGTATTCACTTGTTCCTCATTCAACACTGTGAAAAACAGCTTTGAGTTCCTCGGGTCTGTTCCCGGAAGGAGACTTCATCAAAGTTCAAGCCGATAGACCCCAACAGACCATTGATCAGGTCATTGTGGACCTGGATGGCGTACTGATTGTCCCGCACGTCTGCCCGTGGTACGCGTTTGAACCCCAAGGTTGTTCCTGACTAGAATGTTCCCAATGGGAACAATTCCCGCCGGAACAATTTCTTTGGGAACACCACTGGAACAAGTGTCGCAGGCCAGATAACCAGATCCATCACCATGAGTTTCCAAGTTCGTAAATGATGTTTTTTGTCTCTTTCTTGCATGTGTAACGCGTCCAAGGCTTGTCTTTCCCATCGGGGCCATGTTGACATATTGTGGGCCGTTGGTGCCACCTTCCACTAGGTGTACACATTTCGAACGTTTCGTATCCATTTGCAAGCCTGCTGTTCCTTGTAGTCCAGACGCACCGTTGTATGACTTTTCAACGTTGGCGTACCGGTTTTCCCGTTTGATTTGTGCATTGTGGCCATGCCTAGGGTCCCATTTTGGTATTTGTTCCTTGCCTGAATGCCCGGTGGGTCTACAGGCATCTTCCCCTAGAGGTATGGATTGCAAAATTTTGCTTCGTAGTTCATTGTTGTAGCTTCGGTATGCCTACGACACAGACCCGGGTTCAGCCACTAACCGCCTACCTCATCCATTTGGCTAGTGCTGTTAGCCTCGAGGACGGGGATCTTGTTGGGGAGCTCATAGCGGAATGGGCCATCTCCTCTCCACTCACCCACTACCAATTTGCGGTGGCCGTGCGCTTGGCCCAACCGAGCTGTGTCCGAGAGATACAGCAGGGCTTTCCAGCAGCGCTGGCAAGATCTACTAGCCCCCTTGGAGCTTGCCCCCCCGGTGAGCACATTGGATTCCAAGGCCACGGGCATCAATTGGCCATGGGCATCGTGGCTGCGCCACATTGCCAGCCAACTTCCGTTGTGCCGCATGATCGATTGGTCGTTACCCCTGACATGCATTGTGAGGGGGGATGGCTACCCATGCGCAGATGGGGAGTGGTCCCAATTGTCCGTGTCCATCGCTTGCATGGGCCTTTGGGGACGCATTCCCGCCTGCGTGTGGGTCATCGGCCTCGCAATTTGCGGGCACAAAGCGATGGCGACCTTGGCAACCTCTAGGAAGCCAATGTTAAGGTGTGCCGCATACACACCGTGTGGGTCCGGTGACGTTCCGATAACTTGTTCCGGCGACGTTCAAGTGTTTTGTTGGAACCGTCACCGGAACAATTTGGTTCCAACAAAATTGATGCTTTTTTCTTAGGCCATCCAGGAGGTTGTGGACACCCACCGGGTGGTCTACAACTCCCGCGAGCGAGCGGCCGATGCTTGGCTAGGTTTGAGTGCGGGTTTGGGCTTGGGTTTGGTTTTGGGCTTGGGTTTGAGTTTGGGTTGGGGTTTGGGTTTGGGTTGCGGGTTTGGGCTTGGGTTTGGGTTTGGATTTGGGTTTGGGTTGCGGGTTGGGGCTGGGGTGTAGGTTTGGGTTTGGGTTTGGGTTTGGGCTTGGGTTTGGGCTTGGGTGTGTGCATTGTGTTGGTGTGTTTTGTGTGTTACCCTGCCGCCCCCCCCCGTGTACCTTTCGGGGTTTGGGTTTGGGCTTGGGTTTGGGCTTGGGTTTGGGCTTGGGTGTGGGTTTGGGTTTGGGTTTGTGCTTGGGTTTGGGTTTGGTTTTGGGCTTGGGCTTGGGTTTGGGTTTGGGTTGCGGGTTTGGGCTCGGGCTTGGGTTTGGGTTTGGGTTTGGATTGCGGGATTGAGCTTTGGTGTGGGTTTGGGTTTGGGTTTGGGTTTGGGTTTGGGTTTGGGCTTGGGTTGGGGCTTGGGTGCGTGCATTGTGTTGGTGTGTTTTGTGTGTTACCTTGCCCCCCCCCCCCCCGTGTCCCTTTCGCTCCTTGCCCCCCTTTGTCCCTTTCCCTGTTTGCACCCCTTTGGCGGTCTTTGAATGACGATTTTGATTTTGATTTTGATAAAAATATTGAAAAAAAAAAGAAGAAAGGTTTGTGCCTTCCCTTCAAAACCCCAGACAGTCGACCGGGGGCCCAGCCACTGCGTGGCGGGTAGTTGGGTTTCACTCTCCCTTCCAAACCCCAGGCAGATGACCTGGGGCCCAGCCACCGCAGTGGCGGGTAATTGATCTGCTTACCACGGTTCCCTAGGTTCCCCCCCGCCCCCGGGGCTGCAGTGCGCGCAGTGCGCCCTGCGCGCACCGAGAACTGTGTGTATTTTCCACTGTTCTGGCGACGTTCGAACAACCTGTTCTGGCGACGTTCTGGCGACGTTCCAACGGTCACTGGAACGTCGCCAGAACGTCGCCAAAACAAGTTTATCGGAATGTCGCCGGAACAAGGTGTGCAGTGTGCGGTACCACACACACACACACACACACACACACCACACACCACACACCACACACCACAGACCAACCACAGACCAACCACAGACCATCAACCGCGGACCACCAACCACAGACCAAAGACCACATACCACAGACCAACCACAGACCACAGACCACAGACCACCAACCGCACACCACACACCACATACCACAGACCAACCACAGACCACCAACCACAAACCACCAACCAAAGACCACTAGCCACAAACCACAGACCAAAGACCACAAACCACAGACTAAAGACCACAGACCACAGACCACATACCACCAACCACACACCACTGACCACACACCACAGACCAACCACACACCACCAACCGCAGACCACCAACCACGGACCGCAGACCACATACCACAGACCAACCACAGACCACCAACCACAGACCACCAACCACAGACCGCCAACCACAGACCACAAACCACAGACTAAAGACCACAGACCACAAACCACAAACCACCAACCACACACCACAGACCACACACCACCGACCAACCGCAGACCACCAACCGCAGACCACCAACCACAGACCGCAGACCACATACCACAGACCAACCACAGACCACCAACCACAGACCACCAACCGCAGACCACCAACCACAGACCACAAACCAAAGACCACAAACCAAAGACCACAAACCAGAGACTAAAGACCACAGACCTCAGACCACAAATCACCAACCACACACCACAGACAACAAACCACAGACCACATACCACACACCACACACCACAGACCACTCACCACAGGGCACCGACCACACACCACGGAAAAGAACAAAGACCACCAACCACGTACCATAGACCGCAGACCATAGCCACAGACCACAGACCAGCTTCCTCCATGTCATACAGGACACTCGGGGCAGAAAAACTTTCCCCCCGGAAGGTGTCCCGGCGACGTTACAGTAAATGGTTTTGGCGGTGTTCAAATCTTGAACACCTAAAAACACCGGAGCGTCGCCGGAACGTCGCCGGAACAACTTGCTGGAACGTCGCCAGAACAACTTTTATTGCCCCCTCCTTTGCAACCACAAACCACAGACCACAAACCACAGACCACAGACCACAAAGCACCAACCACAGCCCACAGACCACAGACCACAGACCACACACCACACACCACAGACCACTGAGCAGCAACCACAGCCCACAGACCATAGACCGCACACCACACAACACAGACCACAGACCACAGAGCACCAACCACAGCCCATAGACCACAGACCACAGACCACAGACCATAGACCATGCACAACCAACCACAGACCGCACACCACACACCACAGACCACAGACCCACAGACCACAGACCACCAACCACAGACCACACACCACGGACCACAAACCACCAACCACTAACCACAGACCACACACCATGGACCACACACCAGATCATCTACTGTGGGGTTCTCGGGTTCGCCCCAGCCCTTCAATCCAACGTGACAATATAAACTCCTACCCCCTTTATTGGCGCGGGGCATGCACACATGCTATGACGTTGCATGCAAACATACCGTACAAAAATATTTTTCATGATACCTGCACAGTGAAGCAAGCACGGGGGGAAGCAGGAGAGAAGGGGGACAGACTCAACAGACTCAACAGACCCACAACCCCCACAAGGGCCTACCCTCCCCCGGGGGGGGGGGGGGGTTGGAGACTGACAACACCCGAGACTCCGCTAGACCATCCCCCCCTAGGGTAGGACGGAACCTAAGCAAAGGCCTGGGCTAGGCCCTAGGTCGGGAGCCTGGGTTTTGGAAGTGAGAGTGAAAGAAAACCAAAAACCATTGCTAATCACCCGCCACCTGAAAAGGGGTTCACAAGGAGACTACCCCGATGAGCCCTCACGGGCACCTTGCACAACAATGTATGTTACCATTTTACCCTTCCTCGTGCTTTGCTCTTAATGTAGGTTGCTTGTTCCGGCGACGTTCAAATAACTTGTTTCAGCGGTGTTCCAATGGTGTTCTAACAAAAACTGTTTTTGAAAACAAGTTTTTTTCACGTGGCAACGCGGCGGACAACAAATATAAGCATACCAACGGGGACCTCCAAGGCTAGCAAACAACATATTTTGCTATCATGTACGGGTAGGCTCGGTTGGGGGGTAAACAAATTTCGAACTTTTTTTGTTCCGGCCATATAGCCTAGAACACTGGAACAATTTGGCTGGAACAACCTTGGGGTTCAAACGCGCACCAAGGGTGGCTCATGGAACACCACTTTGTCAACCTCTGCCCCAGGCGTCATAAGTCGCACAGCTTGTACGTTGGAGGTGGCGACAAGTTCCTGGAGTCCCTTGTGCAGCTCGCAATCCAGACATCAAATCGACCATGTGTGTGTATGTGCATGAGAGACCTGTCTGCCATTTGCAGCTTGTCGCATCCGAATGGCAAGTTGGAATTGAGGGCGAGTGCTCGATTGAGAAACGATGGCTTGTCATCATCATCGCTGACAGGCTCAAGCAGGATGGCAACAAAGCGGCCCAGCAAGGGCAAATCAGTAAGCAGCCTCTTAATTGCGTTTTGAATCTTTCCATATTCAGTCATTTCCCCAACGAGCACAATGTTGGGGCGACTGCCGTAAAGGACGGCAGCTAGTTTTTCGGCAACTCGCAGTCCTTGAAGAGGTGGAAAGACGGGAAGGCAGCCTCTGTAACTCCACTCTGCAGCACCACTTCGTCCTGGATGATGTAATCGGCGTCGTCGATGGCTGGCAAACACGCCAATTGGCCGGCGTTGGCAGGGACGATGACCTCATCGCCTGGTGTGGCTAGACGGGCCTGGGTGTCCCGGACACTCATGCGGTCAGGGGACAGGGAGGTGTGGTGCACAGGGGAGGAGGACCTATCCCTCCGCTCTGTGCTATGGGGCACAGGAGAGGTGAACCAGATCCTCTACCCTGTGCTATGGCGCACAGGGGAGGGGAACCATTCCCTCCGCCCTGTACTATGGCGCACACGGGAGGAGAACCTATCCCTCCGCCCTGTGCTGTGGTGCACAGGGGTGGGGAACCTGTCCCTCCTCCCGGTTTCATGGTGCATAAGGGAGGGGAACCCATCCCTCCCCCCTATGCTATGGTGCTAAGGGGAGGAGAACTAGTCCCTCTGCCTAGTGTGGTGGTGCACAGGGGTGGGGATCCTAGACCCTCCGCCCTGTGCTGTGGTGCACAGGGGTGAGGAACCTATCCCTCCGCCCTGTGGTATGGGGTACGGGGGAGGGGACCGAGTCCCTCTGCTCTGTGCTACGGTGTCCCTTTGCCTAGTGCTGTGGTGCACAGGGGTGGGGATTCCAGACCCTCTGCCCTGTGCTATGGCGCAAAGGGGAGGGGAACCATTCCCTCCGCCATGTGCTCTGGTGTACAGGGGAGGGGAACCTTTTCCTCCGCTGTGTGCTATGGCACACAGGGGTGGGGAGCCTGTCCCTGCGCCGTGTGATGAGGTTCACAGGGGAGGGGAACCTATCCCACCGCCTTGTGCTGTGATGCACAGTGGAGGGGAACCTATCCCTCCGCCCTGTGCTATGGGGCACAGGGGGGAAGCCCTTGTCCCTCCGCCCGGGGAGGGGAACCTATCCCTCCTCCCGGTTTCATGGCGCACGGGGGAGAGGAACCATTCCCCCCGCCCTGTGTTGTGATGCACACGAGAGGGGAACCGATTCCTCCACCCCGTGCTTTGATATACACGGGAAGGGAACCTGTCCTTCCGCCCTGTGCTGTGGTGCACAGGGGAGGGGAGCCTATCCCTCCGCCCTGTGCTATGATGCACAGGGGAGGGGAACTTGTCCCTCCGCCGTGTGCTAAGGTACACAGAGGAGGGGAACCTATCCCTCTGCCCTGTGCTGTTGTGCACACGGGAGGGGAACCAGTCCCTCTGCTCTGCGCTATGGTGCACAGGGGAGGGGAACCTGTCCCTCTGCCCTCTGCTATGGTGCACAGGGGTGGGGAACCTGTTCCTCCGCTCTGCGCTGTGGTGCACAAGGGAGGGGAACCAGTCCCTTCGCCCTGTGCTGTGGTGTGCATGGGAGGGGAACCAGTCCCTCTGCTCTGTGCTACGGTGCACAGCGGAGGGAAACCTGTCCCTCCGCCCTGTGCTGTGGTGCACAGGGGTGGGGATCCTGTCCCCCCGCCCTGTGGTGTGGTGCATGGGAGAGGGGAACCTATCCTCTGCCTTGTGCTATGGTGCACAGGGGAGGGGACCAGTCCCTCTGCCCAGTGCTGTGGTGCACAAGGGAGGGGATCCCGGGCCCTCCGCCCTGTGCTGTGGTGCACGTGGGCGATGACCGTATCCCTCCGCCTTGTGCTATGGGGCAGAGGGGAGGGGAACCTATCCCTCCGCTCTTGCTATGGTGCACAGGCGGAGGGGAACTTGTCCCTCCGCCCTATGCTATGGTGCACAGGGGAGGGGAACCATTCCCTCCACCCTGTGCTGTGGTGCACAGGGGAGGGGAACCGGTCCCTTTGCCCTGTGGTCAAGTGTCCCCCCTCCCGCCCCCTCAAGCGCGAAGCGCGCCCAGCCTGGGAGTGCAACCTGCCCGATGACCTCCACCACGCCCCGGCGTGCACAGTATGGCATCGGCCCCACCGCCAAGGAACTCCTCCCCCGCCCCGGCGTGCGCAGACCGGCCACATCCGAGGCCCTGCTGCCTGTCCAGTGCCCTCACTCCCGCCCTGGCGAGCGAAGACCGGCCACAGCCGCGGCGTCTTGCCTGTCTAGTGTCCTCCCTCCCGCCCCACCGTGCACAGAGCGGCCATAGCCGGGGCGCGCGGCCGGTCAAGTGTCCTCCCTACCGCCCCGCCGTGCGCAAACCAGCCATGACCGGGGAAGGCTGCGTGTCACCTATCCCCCTCCTGCACCGGCGTGCGCACACCGGCCACAGCCAGGGCGTTCGGCCGGTCAAGTGTCCCCCCTCCAGGTAACTCCTCCCCCGCCCCGGCGTGCGCAGACCGGCCACAGCCGGGGCGAGCTGCCTGTCCAGTGCCCTCCCTCCCGGCCCGGCTCGCGCAGACCGGCCACAGCCGGGGTGTCTTGCTTGTCTAGAGTCCTCCCTCCCGCCCCGGTGTGCGCACAGCGGCCACAGCCGGGGCATGCGGCCAGTCAAGTGTCCCCCCTCCCGCCCCGGCGTGCGCGAACCAACCACGACCCGAGCGAGCTGCCTATCCCGTATCCCCCTCCCGCCCCGGCGTGCGCGAACCAACCACGACCCGAGCGAGCTGCCTATCCCGTATCCCCCTCCCGCCCCGTCGTGCGCAAACCCGCCGAAGGCGGGGCGTGCGGCCGGTCAAGTGTCCCCCCTCAGGTCCCGCCGTGCGCGAACCAGCCACGACCAGGGCGTCCCCCCGCGAGGTAGCTCCTCCCCCGCCTCGACGTGCGCAAGCCGGCCACAGCCGGGGCGTGCTGCTTGTCCAGCGCCCTCCCTCCCGCCCCTGCGTGCGCGGACCCGCCACAGCCGGGGCGTCTTGCCTGTCTAGTGCCCTCCCTCCCTCCCCGGCCAGCGCAGGGCGGCCATGGCCCGGTTGTGCTGCCTAACAGGTGTCCTCCCTAACGCCCCACCGAGCGCTGCCTCGCCACGACCGGGGTGTACAACCTAACCAGCGTCCTCCCTCCCGCCCCCGCGTGCGCGGGGCGGCCATTGCCGGGGTGTACTGCCTGCCTTGTGTTCTCCCTCTCGCCCCGGCGTGCGCAGAGCGCCCACAGCGAGGGCGTGTTGCTTGCCACGTGTCCTCCCTGTCGCCCCAGTGTGCGCAGACCGGCCATAGCCGGGGCGTCCTCCCCTTGGCCAGCGGAGGGGGGGACGGTTTCTCGGGTGCGCCAGGGTACCCCCGGGCAGTGCGGCGCAACACGCACACTGCAATGCGGCAGAGCACGCACACTGTGCTCAGGCATAACCCAGCCCACACAGTGCAGAGAGGCACAGCACACATGTGCAATGCGGCACCCCACACAAAGAACAGAGCAGCGCCGCACGCACAGACATTACAGCGCGGCACGCACAGTGCAGAGCGGTGCGCCGCGCTGAGCGGTGGTGCACAGCACGCGAAGTGCAGTGTAGAGCACGACACAGCTCGGTGCACTGCAGCACACACGGTGCAGGGCAGCACACCACACACAATGTAGTGCACAGCGTAGCAAAGTGCACTGCGGCACAACAGACACAACGTAGTGCAGTGCACAGCACAATGCAGGGTGGCGCCGCACAAGCAGTGCACTGCAATGCGCAGCACAATGCAGTGCGCAGCATAGAGCGCTCTGGCACAACACAGCACGCACCGTGCGGGGCGGCGCAGCACACACGTGAGGTGCGGCGCTACACACACAGTGCAGAACAGCATCGCATGCATGGTGCCGGGTAGTTCCCAGCACAATGCAGTGCAACACAACACGCACAGTAGAGTGCAGTGCAGCACAGAGCGGTGCTGCGCATAGCACACAGGGCAGGGCTGCACAACACCACGCATACAATGAGGTGCGGCACAGCACACGCAGTGCAGTGCAGCACAGCTGTCGCGTGCGGTGCGGCACCGCACGCGCACAAACGAGCAGCATGGCATGCATTGTGGGGTGCCGCAAAGCCAGCACCGCGCGGTGCTACAGGGTGTTTAGTCCTAGCACCGCGCGTTGCTACAAGGTGTGCAGTCCCGTGCCAAGCAGTGCGGCACAGCACACATAGGGCGGGACGACGCAGCTCGAGCAGTGCAGCGGAGTGCAGCACAACACACAGACTGCAGTGCAGCGCGGCGCACAGAGTGCATCACAGCTCAACGCAGCACACATAGTGCAGTGAAGCACAACAATGCAGTGCAGCACGGCACGGCACGCGTGTGCAGTGCAGCGTGTCGTGCAAAACAGCGTGTGCAGTGCAGTGCTGCACAGCTCGGGCCGCGCAGAGCAACGAAGCTCGCGGTACTATGGCACACAACACACATAGCACGGCACAAAGAGTGCAGCGCAGCACGGTCGCACCATACACTTCGCTGCACAGCACCATGCGCTGCGGCACAACACAACACACACAGTGCAGGGCGGCACGGCACACACGTGCGGTGCGGCACAATGCCCACGGTGTAGACGAGCACAACGTGCGTAGTGGAGTGCTGCACACCACGCACATTGCAGTGCGTTGCGCAGCACAGAGCAGTGCAGCGCTACACGCACAGCGCATTGCAGTGCACAGCGCACGGTTGAGCAGCGCAGCGTGCGCCAGGCAGTGCTGCACCGCGCGGCGCACACAGTGCGGTGCGGCACACAACACACATGACAGCGCAGCACATCTCACGCGTGCAGTGCGGTAGCGCACGCACAGTGCAATGCAGCACAGCATGCCCAGTGCGGTGCCGTACCGCCGGCACCGTGCAGTGCCACGGGAGGTGCGGTCCAGTGCCATGCACTGCAGCACAACGCACACAGTGCAAGAAGGCGCAGCTCACACAATGCATTGCACTGCAGCGCAGCACGCACAATGCAGAGCAGCACGGCGCGCACACTGCCACAAAGCACAGCACAGCACACTTAGTCCATTGTAGTGCAGCACAAACAGAGCAGTGTAGCACAACGCGCCTCCGGTCCCCTCCCCTGCCCTCCCCTCCCCTCCCAAGGCGCACAGGGGAGGGCAACCTGTCCCTCAGTCCTGTGCTAAGGTGCACAGGGGAGGGGCACCTGTCCCTCCGCTTGTGCTCTGGTGCGCAGTGGAGGGGAGCCCGTCCCTCCGTCCTGTAATCAGGTGCACACGGAAGGGGAACCAGTCCCTCCGCCCTGAGCAGTCGTCCACGGGGGAGGGGAACCCGTCCCTCCGCCGTGTGCTATGGTGCAAGGGGGAGGAGAACCAGTCCCTCCGTCTTGCGTTGTGGTGCGGTGGGGAGGGGAACCAGTCCCTCCGTCCCGTGCTGCGGTGCAGGGGGGGGGGGGGACCTGTCCCCCCGTCCTGTGCTGTGGTGCACAGGGGAGGGGAACCAGTCCCTCCGCCTTGTGCAGAGATGCACAGGGGAGGGCAACCCGTCCCTCCGTCCCGTGCTGTGGTGCAAAGGGGAGGGGAACCCGTACCTCCGTGCTTTGCTTTGGTGCACAAGGGAGAGGAACTTAACCCTCCGTTCTGTGCCGAGGTGCACAGGGGAGGGGAACCTGTCCCTCCGTCGTGCGCTGAGGTGCACAGGGGAGGTGAACCCATCCCTCCACCCATGTGCTGTGGTGCACAGGGGAAGGGAACCCGTCCCTCCGTCCGTGTTGTGGTGCGCGGGGAAGGGGAACCCGTCCCTCCGTCCTGTGCTGTGGTGCACAGGGGAAGGGAACCTATCCCTCCGTCCTGTGCTATGGTGCACAGGGGAGAGGAACCTATCCCTCCGCCCTGTGCTATGGTGCACACGGGAGGAGACCTTGTCCGTCCGTCCTGTGTTGTGGTGCACAAGGGAGGGGAACCTATCCCTCCGCCTTTTGCCGCGGTGCACATGGGAAGGGAATCTATCCCTCCGCCTCGTGCTGTGGTGCACAAGGGAAGGGAACTTATCCCTCCGCCCTGTGTTGTGGTGCACAGGGAAAGGGAACCCGTCCCTCCGTCCTGTGCTATGGTGCACAGGGGAGGGAAACCTATCCCTCCGCCCCGTGGTATGGTGCACGGGGGAGGGGAACCTGTCCCTCCGTCCTATGCCGTGGTGCACAGGGGTGGGGCACCTATTCCTCCGCCCTGTGCTGTGGTGCACAGGGGAAGGGAACCTATCCCTCCGCTCTGTGCTATGGTGCACAAGGAAGGGGAACCAATCTCTCCGCCCTGTGCTCTGGTGCACAGAGGACCGAGCTTGGCAATGGTGCGGGTGCAGTGCCAGAACTGCTGCGCGACGTGGGCTGCAACTGGTGCCGTGCGTGCGCTGCAGCTTGAGTGTGGCCGGTGCACTCCCATTGCCCCTCGGTGGTACCGGGGCGAGGGTAGGCGCAATGCGGCAACAACGCCAGAGCAGCACCAGCACACCGGGTGCACCGGTGGGAATGCGTGCGCAGCGGCCCGGGTGCAGCTATTGCACCACTCCCATAGCCCCACGATTGGTAACGGGGCGGGGGTGGGCAGTAGAGGCGTAACACCCACCGTACCCTCCACCCTGTGCTGATGTGCACACGGGTGGAGGCCCAATGCTTCTACCCAGTCGTGGCGTGCACAGGGGTGGAGCACGTCCCTCCACCCTGAGCCGACTGAACAAGGGGGGTGGCCATACCGCCCACCCTTACTGACGTGCACACGGCCCCACCGAGGCCTCCGCCCCCCCCCGCTCCCCTCCCTCCCCCCTGCCTGCCCCCCCCCCCCCCCCAGCGGAATGCGCGTGTCTCCCACCTCCCACCCCCCTACTCACCCAACCCGCGGCACAGCGACAGGCCTGCCCCCCCCCCCCCGGCCGCCGAACGACCCCGGGTGTGCACTGCATGCATCGCCGGGCGATATGCAGAGTCGCCACGAGAGCCATCGAGCGCCCCCAGGCGGCCTCTGAGCCTCAAGATTGGCCCTCAAATCAAATCAAATGAAATAACCTAGACCCCCTCCCAACCGACCCTCCTGAAGCCCCCCCCCCCCAAAGCCCCTCCTAGACCCCCCCCCATTCGCCCCTGCTTGAACCCCCCCCCCCCTATTCGCCCCCCCCCCACCCCCGGAGCTTCCGACCAACAGTTAGTTGGGGGGGTAGTTGGCGTCGAGAACCGAGCGCCCCCCCCCCCCCCCCGGGGGAAATGAGAAAAAATGAGGGGATATGGGGCGAAATGAGGAAAAATGAGGGGCAATGGGAGAAAGTGAGAGAAAATGAGAAGCTTGTCCACACTTGATGGTTGTTGCACCTTTTTGAACCATTTTGCATTGTGTTTGCATAGGTGTTGCTAATGGTTGCATTTGTCTACAGCAATGTAGTGACGTCCATGACAACTGTGGTAACCCGTGATGTTCCATCCGAAGCATTCTTTTTTTTTATCAAATGGGCCAGTTCATAATGTGCCATGGGCCACTGTGGGCCAAGTGCAATGCATAGTACGGATTTCGGCAAAGCCAGGGTGTGCATACGGGCTGCCGCTCTCCACTGCGCCCCCATGGTTTCCCGTTGAGGTGGTAGTGGTCATGTCAGTGCAATTTCCCACTCGTTTGGATCCCAGTGCGTTTCGTGCCGTTTTGGTAAGGGTTGCAATGGGACCTCCGACAAAGTGGGGTCCCAATGTTCCCGTGGCCGTTTCCGTATGAGGTATATTGTCTGTCGTGCTTGTCAGGTGGTGTTCCAGTATTGTGTTGTTTTTTATTTGCATGCGTCGTTGAACCACTGTGTCATGTTCACAATGTGTTCTTGCTGGCACCACACGTAGTGTGCCTACCGTAAGTGATGGGCCATCGGCTTGTTGGTTTCGGCGCACATTTTCTCTCATCGCCTGAAGATTAGCAGTGGCGTTTTCGCATCCGCGTACCACATCACTGTGTCGTATTTTGCTTGCTCGTACCATTGGCTGTGTACCTGGCACATGTTCGTGTGTGTGTAGTGCAGTTGTTGTGCTGCCATCTGTTCTTTGATCACTTTAGTCACAAGCATGTGACTAAAGCTGTTTTGGCAGCTAGTGTGTTGGACTAGTATGTGTGCAGTGTGCATAGGTGCTGCCGTGTTACGTCAGCGGCGTGTGCGCTGTGGTATATGTCGTGTGATCGCCGCGCGTGCTCCTGAGCCAACCTGGGGAGGTCGTTTTGTACTGCACCCACCGCTGTGCGGCAATGTTGAGACGTCGACGCTTCTGGGCTTGTTCGTCCTGGGTCGTGTTAGTTGCTCGCATTCTTGTTAGCCATGCCACCGCATCGTCGTCGTTCGCAGCGCGCGCATCACGAATCCATTGGTTGGGGTCCACGGGCTCCGCCGTTGCGGCCTGGGTCCTACGTTTTCGTTTCGTGCCGCTCAGCATGGGCGCTCCAACGTGGTTGCACAGGTTTCGTGGCGTTTCTTGCGGAGGGAGTGCATGCGAAACAAACTTAGTCAGCCATAGGGGCGACGGTGGCTGGTGAGGTGTAGGTTCGGCGAGTTTCTGCCTCAGGATTTGGACAGCCTGAATCATGCGGAACTGAAAAAGGCCTACCTCTGCCCGTAGTTTACGTCGTTGCGTGGTGGGTATGGCGTTGACGAGGGACAGTGGGATGAGCAGTCTGGCACAGAGCCAGAGTTCCTGGCTGGTGGCCGTTTGCTGCCATTGGTCGGCGTGCTGGGCCCAATCGGTTGAGCTCCTGCGCCACAGGTCCCAGAACTCACCCCTCACCCCAGGCGGGGTAGTACGCGAGTCTTGACTGCACTGATGCTCCATGTTGTTGGCGACATTTGGAGCATAGGGTGGGTGTCCTCACCCAAGGGGCACCTGTTCCCCACCACCTTACCTGCCCCCAAAGCCATGGGGTCGCGTTTCGTCTGCAATGTTTCATGGGGAGCGAGCTCACCCAGTGTACCTCCAGTGTATGTTTTTGTCTGCGCATTTGCATAATCCATGCCTTGCCAGGCGTGGGCATGATTTGTCCGATGATGACAATATCATGGGGTTGTGGTTGTTGGGAGTCCATGGGCAGGTTGTCGCCCATATTGGCAAGGACATCGTAGTGGTTGTTCCCTTGAATGTCCTGGTAGTCGCTATATGTGGTGGCTTCCTCCAGGGTACGGTGTCCCGTAATCCAGCGTATCGTAACTCGCTTCCAAGAGGTGTTGTGGTTACCTATGTCACGGTACTCCTGGTCTTTGACTACCCCTTTTCGTTTTATAGGAGTGGCTTTAACCACACTTTGGTTGTCGAGTATAATGTCATCCCCTGGTCTGGCCAGTTCAGAGGCCAGCGCGCAGGCGATTGTCTCGGCCCGATACACTTGCTGGGGCCCGTGCACGCTAAAAGCTGTGCGGTCGTTTCCGTTGTATATGCCCCCTCCTGCTCGTCCGTGTTGTTTCGACCCGTCAGTATACCACCTTGTGGTGGTGGGTTCTCCCGGGTGGTGTATGGTGATCCCGTGGATCTTCTGTTGGCGGGGCAGTGTCTGGTAGACCTCGAGGGTTTCCTCTGGGGTTGGTTCGTCCGGCGGGTTAATCCAGCCATAGTCAGCACGGTTGGTAGCCGGCCGCGTTTTCCCCGCGTTTGTCTCCTAGTCCTCCCCCGAGCTCTCCGAGTCGTATAAGCCCGCCGACAGGGGCGGGTTTTGCCTGGGTTGGGATATGCGCTGGCCCACCGTGCCCCCTAGGGCACGAACAGCGTTGATGTATTTATATTGGGTTGCGGTGAGCTGTTGTGTGGGGCCGTTGTTCTGTAGTTCTTGCTGCCCCAGTGTGACCCACCGTGTGATGTAGGACCACCATAGCTGACGTAAACCTAGTCCTCCGTGGCTGAGGTTGGTAGTCAGTCGATGTTTGTTCATTTGTTGTTGTATTCCGGGTGTGTTCCTGATGTACTGTAGGAGTATGTCGTCCCATAGAGCCATCCGTGCTTTGTTCCCGAGAAATAGCCCCCTGTAGGTCCATCGAGGGATGAGGACGGCGTTTATGATGACTACCTTTTCGTAGGCGTTAAGCGGTAGGGTTCTGTACGCCGCTATGTCGTGGTGCGACTGTGTGGTAACCATATCCCACGCCGTGTCTTCTTGTGTGGGATGGGCTAGTACGTGCCCCAGGTACGTCAAACTGGGTGGCCGCACGGGGATAAGCTGGTGTTGCCATGTGATCGGTTCAAGGTCATAGTCCTTAGCCCAGTGGTACACCTCAGTTTTGTTCTTGTTGAAGCGTAGCCCCATAGTATACGCCACTGTGTGTTCCACGTCTGTGTCTGCACGTGTTTCCAATTGATGCTTCGGATGCAACATATAAAGAAGGACCCACAGGACCAACGAAACTACAGGCCGATATACGTATCCCCCGCCATATATAGCATACTCACACGCCTCCTCCTGATGCGTATATCTAGAGCCATGAGACCGGGACTTCTAGACATACAACACAGCGCCTTACAGGGCCGAAACACCACGACCCTAGCCACAAAGCTACTCAACGACTTACACACACAAGACGGGTATGTGGCCCTCCTCGACGTAGCCAAAGCAGTCCCCTCGGTCCCCGACCAATGCTGACTGGGATCATCAAGGAGGCACGGGCACCAGAAAACATCATAAGGATGCTGGGGGAAATATACCAGCACACACCGGCCGTATTGACCCTCCACGGACGGGACCTCCCCATACGTCCCACCAGGGGCATGAAAGAGGGATGCCCCCTCTCCCCGACACTATTCCTCTTATACTACGACATACTACTAAGGGAAACCAAAGAGCGTTGCCCGGGAGCCCACCTATACGTGTTCGTCGACGACATCGCGGTGCGCGCACCCACGAGGGAATCGCTATTACACACCCTAGACACACTTGGTTCACATAACATTGTCGTGTGCAATGTGCACATGTCGACGGCGGTGGAACTACACCAACAGAAGGAAACATAGGCCTTGTGTGTTCCTTCTTTCATACTTTGTTGCTACTCACAACGGACACGTTTCCACACGGAAAACGATTGCTCCACATCGCAAGAAGTGTGAGGAATTGCCAAAATGGACCGGGCAATTGGGTACATAGTGGGTAGGCGGGCCCCACTGTACTTGGCACTCAAATGCATCCCCAAAGAAGAAGCCTTTTTCTACCGGTCCTTCAATTTTTGGGATAACTGGGCATCCGAGAGCCAACCACAATTCACAACCTCTCACTTGGCCATGAATAATTTACCTTCATGAAGCCAAAAGGCCCGTGAGTCAATTTTATGTGACAGAGCCAAGCAAGAGATTGAGAAGAAAAAAGCAACAAACAACAATAGCAACAAACACCAACATATGACACCAACACAAAAATGTATTCCAAGTGGTCTAGAGGTACCCGAGTCGCAGAAAATGCCGCTTCCCACTACAACATCACACAAAATTTGGTGACCATGATGGAATAAACCTTATGGAGAACTGGGGGGAAATGGGGAGACATTTTGGTTCATCACCATTTCCCCCATTTTTCTTGCGAGTCACCAATTTCCGTAGAGGAACCTTAATAAAAGAAAGTTAGTATGCAAATGTTCAGTGGAAAAATGGGGGCGAAATGAGGTATCCCGAGGTAACCGGAAAATTTGATACTTCCTGGGCTTGCCCCTGACACGGCAATGAAGCAAAACCCGAATCTAAACAGCCAAATCTCCACTTTGCCGCGTGGGCATTAGGTGCTCCCCCCCAAACAGCATGGAACAACAGCTGCAAGGACAGCCTAGCACATGAAAATGCAAGCAACCACAAAATTCATCAAATTACAAGTCTATAAATGGGAAGATGTCAAATGCACAAAAAAATGAAGAAAAAGTTGTTGCCTAGGGTGATTGTCAATGTGGTGTAGGGGGGGCTACCAGACTCCCGACCCAAAACTATTTGGGGGATGCGTTCGTGGGACAGAATAATGATTTTACAAGGGGTTAAACCAACAATTCCACCCCTTGGGGTAGGTTGCGCGAATAAGCCCAAAGCGACCCCAAATTGGGGGGCTATGTGGCGTTTTCCCATATGTACCGGCCTGCTTGGCTTTGATCTAACAACGTGGGCGAGGTGCTTCTATTGCCTTTGGCAAGTCCACACCACAGAGAATCTAGGACAACCAACACACATCCAAATAACGTGAAAAGCTGCACAAATGCGGGCTAAAACATACTTTACACACCTTGAACGGACATTTTAGGTCATCACGACATTAAAAAAATGTGGTTCGGAAACTTCAATTTTTGAGTTGCACAAGGTGGGGGGAAAAAAGCAGGTCTTGCACCAATCCCTCGGGAGACACCCCCCCTCCCATCCGCGCAATACCCAAATAAGGTCAAAAAGATTGTGCGTTGTTGTCTTGGGATGAGAAGCATGTCAAATAGGTCTTCCAATTCCCATGCGGTGGGATTCTTGCACACCATTGTCACCACGCTGGACACCGATGCCTCACATGACTCCTAAGACAGACTACGAGGCAGCAGTTGCCTACGCCACTTCGACCATGTAACAAATGCAATGACCTGTGTTGTGCTCCTCGCCCCACAACACGATCCCACAAGAGAAAGCACCAAAACATTTCAACAATACATCTCTAGCTCATGAACAACACAGAGTGCTGCTAGCGCCCTTAGTTGGTAAATATTGTGAATCGCATAAGAGAGTATGCCAAAAGCGCCACAAAACTTACTGGTCACTCTCCAACGACACCGCCGGGCCTTCGGGACACCACACAAACCCAAAATTACACTGGCATGCACAGATTGACCACAGCATGCAAGTTGCACCATGGGCTGAAGCAGCAATGGAATAAAACCCTAATTCACCCCGCCCATTCGCTGCGCCATTCCCGATTCACACACACGCTCCATTGCCACAACACAAAAGGTGGTGCTGGGGGCGGGTGGTGGGAGCACAACAAATTTTCAACAAATCTCGACACAATAGTATAATCCCCTGTTCAGGAAAGACAACTGGGCAAGTAACACAGAGGATCACAAAAGACAAAGCACCAAATCAGTTCAACAATACACCTCCGGTAATCTTCATCCTCTATTGCCACATCACACGAACAAAGCCTGACGATGCAATACCAGCAATACTAGCAAGATAAATACGGTCCAGGCCAGTCCAAGAAACGGATGCCGGTCGCTCAGCAGCCACAGAGCCACGCAGCCTGGCCCCCACGTCCTAGAGCAACATGCCAAGCGCTCACGCAAGCTTATAGCGAATGAAGAATATATGCCACACGGCATACGCACAATTGGGCACCATGCACCCAAGTGGGCCGAGGCACCCGAGCTATCGGAGTGGGCGGCGAACGACTTGTGGCAGCGACTGCAGTCCCAAGCCGAGCACCTGTTCACGGATACAGGAATTCCAGATGTTAACGCCGCCGCCAGCAGTCATCGTTGTAGGCATCGCTAGTGCGTGCGTGTGAGCAATCGTACCACCTTTTGATCGTTATCCTCCAATCGTCGGACTGGGGGTGCTGAGCCGCCATACAGGTATACGCGCGTTGAAACACCACACCCGCTTGCGACCCCAACCAAGTGCGGCGCACAGGTGTCCACGCCATTTGCGTGGCTGGCAACGCACACATGTGTAGACGCCCACGCTCCCGCTTACGCTCTAGGACGTGCGCCGAGGGGCGGTGGTGCTGGGGGCCCCCGGGATGCCGGCGGGTCAGGCCGCGTCGTTTCATAGTTGGAAACGCTATGCCACACAAACAAGCATCAAAAGAATAGGCACTACAGGACCAACCCACCCACCTGTTGCACTTCATGGGGATGAGCAAGCAGCAACCGCCACAAACGATAAGCCTAGATACACGCATGTTGCATGCTAGATTGATGATGCGAATCCCATTTACTGGGCGGAGCTGGTTGCAACACCGTTGGCACTAAACCCACTTCTACAATCGAGAGATTTCGTATTAGATGGAACACTAGGGGACGAAAAAACCGTTGTTGTTGATTCAACCACGTGGAGGCTCGAAGTGACAAAAATTGGCAAGCCGCCACTTGTGAATTTGCCACCAAAATGACATTACTCAAGCCCAGCCGCACGGCCAACTGAACCGGCCACACCAAAACCCCCAGCTCCGCACTTTGGTGTGTATGCCTTTCCAGGGGAATAAGGTGTGCACAAACACCACACACACTCGGTATAAGCCCCCCCCCCCCCGGTATTGGATAGCATCGAGCGTTGCATCACCAAACACCACACAATGCCGCACTGCCCACAAATCACTCACAGCGGACAGTGAACAGTAAACCGCAATATAGGCCAACGCGAGCGGCTCCCAAGGTTCCATACACCGCATAATAGCAGTGCATAGTCCATGGAGGACTTTGCAGGGCGCGGGGCGCTCGAACCCCCTTCACCAATCACAGCGGTAGCTCCCAGCGAGAAGGGGACCCCCTCCCAACCGCGGCCGGAAATGCCAGTGGATGAATCCCAAGGTCTTAGAAAGCACGCGGGATGAAGGGCGGGACCAGGTGGCTAAACGCAACCACATGTTAAACAGTCGTAGGAAAGCATGGGGGTGGGACGTGATCGTGTGCACACCCAAATTAAGTTATTGGCAAAAAAAAATCTGGTAGTTGGGTCTAGGGTTTCTTTGGATGATACGAGGAATCCCGCCTCCTCCAAGGCCCGCACCACACGCGCTGTGATGGCTCGCAATCGCACCGGGTCTGGTCCTTGAATCATGAAGTCATCCAAGTCCTGGAAAAGCAAATAACCGTCCGGTATGAAGGGGCATACAATACGGCCCACAGCTGTCTGACAAAAAAGTGGGGGGTGTTTCCACCGGAATGGCACCCAGGACATACAAAAATTCCCATCCTCAACTTCCCATCGCAAACCAAACCCAAAAGCCCTCGCATGTGGTCGCAGCAATGCAACACTCCACAACGCGTTTTTCAAATCTACATGCGTACAGAAAAACGGTCTATCCGCTGGCCATTCAACCACGTGGTGCAAAATTTGCTTCCACCCATCCAAAGAAAAAGACGCCGGCTTTTGCGAACCCTCATTCAAATCAAATTTGGTGACACTTTTTCTCTGGCCTTGAGTATTATAAACAGCCAACATGTTGCCCTCAAAGAGCACTCCCTATCCATAAAGGTAACCGCCCCAACAGTGGGAGCCAACGAACCATGGGTAAAACCATGTCCTCCAGAGTTGGGAAGTAAAGGTCGCGAGGCAAGGAAACGTCTAAAATAGTGGTCCCAAAATCCACAGAGGCGGGCTCAGTCCACAACGCATCACATATGTCATAAATACCCAGTTGAGGATCCACCTTACCCACTTGAGGCACGGTGGATGTCGACAGGTGCAACATCGCTTCCCAAGAGTCCAAAGTGAAATCCTTCAGAACATGAAAAATGATATCCGGCGCAGACTTGAGTCGAAGATCTTCACAAGTGACGAACATCCGCACGACATACATATGCAAGCGCCGCATAAGCAACAAGACATTGCAAGCCAACGCCCGGTGCACAGGGGCCGCCGCCACCCAATGTGTGACCCCGACGAGTGTGCAATGGCTTTGGGGGCTGTGGGGGGGGGGGGGGCACCCAGCCCCCAAAGGGGGAGGGGGGGAAGGGACCCCTTCCTCTCCTTTGGTTGACCCAAACCTTGGGGGTCGGCGGGTGGGGCGGTCGGCCGCCGGGCTCCCCGGGAAGAGGTCGGTGGGTACCCCAACGTACATACCTCAAAATGAACGCCATGACACGCTGATCATGTTGAATATGCATAATTAGGCAAAAAAAAATTTAAAAAAAATTTGCGGATCAACTCAGGCTCCCATCAGCCAAGGTGCTACCGGAGGCTGGGTCGGGGTCAAAATTCTTTTGTGTGCTTTTCAGCCATTTTGGAACTCTCCACCACATGTTGCACATGTGGAGTACAGACACATAGGTTCGGACGAAAAAATTTCCCACTGCCGTATGCCTGAAACAAAATCTCCAGTGCCCACAAAACCCATTGTTCTATACAACCATTTCGGGGTCTCTAGAGGGGGGGGGAACCCCCCCCTTTGGGGTCGGGCCGTGACCAGGATCGGCCCCCGCGGCCCGGTGAAGCCAAGGCATGAAAGAAAACAACATACTCAAAAGTCGAACAAACTCAAACACTGGCTAACACACAAGGGATCGCATGGATGCAACGGCCGAGGACCCTGAGCCGACCGGGCAAGCACCTGCAAGTACCCCTGCGCCGACCTGAGCAGTGGGTCAGAGGCAAATGGGATTTTGGCGAATCGCTCCGCCGGGGAGCGAACTTCCAAGAGACCCCACCACCTCCCTCATGGGACCGGCTCTCGTGCCCTCACCGTGATGCTTACTCTCGCAATGTGAAGCTGTTGTTGGCAGGCCTATAAGCCCATTAGGATGCCGTCCCTTGGGGGCAACGTCATCAGGCCCTCGCAAACCCCAAACCCGCCGCCGCGGACGCCGCATGATGCCGTGGAACAGGTAAGGAATACCCGAGACAAAAGACTGTGCTCTGAACTCTTGGCCCCGGGGTCAGCGCCTCCCGTCGTACCAACTCCTGGCGCCTCGATGGGAGCCCGGGCACGCCTCGCACGCTTTCCCTCGACTCCGGTCGGAGGTTGGGATCTTGGTGTGAACTTTGCGCACACGGTCTCGGGCGCTGCGGCTGTGCATGGGGCGGCATATTCATTCTTGGCAAATGTTGGTGATTCCCCAAACTCTGACGATGCGGGAAAAACTGCCCCAGAATCCGAGTGAGACCCAGCGCCGTCCAACTCCTTCGGGGCTTCCGCCACATCCATATCAGCAACACATACAATAGGCCCCTCAGGGGCAAGTACAAGCCCTCGAACCAAGCACTCTTGGACGACCTCTCGGTTGTGGCATACAAGTCGCACCACAGCATCGCCAAAAGCAGTCAGCCCCCCATCAACAGCTTGGACGCCAATAGGCCACGGCAACTCGAGTGCCCCGACGACCACAGGGTCACAGTACCGCAAAGCATACCCCGAAGCCATCGCCAGTCGCCGCCTCTGCCCCCACCAAACGAACTAGGGAACGTTGGGAGAGCGGTGGAAGGCGGCGGCGGCGCCTCCCCTCCGCCGGTTGTGCCATTGATGACCATCATACGGGGAGTCGCGGAGGAGGTCAGCAAAGGTCTCCTCCACTGCCTTAACTCCTCCCCGAACCATTGCCTCATCGTTAGGGATGCAATAGGCCTGGGCAAAGGCCCTGAGGAAATGGACCCAAGACGGCACCCAGCCATAGAGCGGTCTCCGCACTTCCTTATGAGCCCCGACTATGGTAGTGACGAACAGGACCACGGAATCGCTCGCTAGGCGTGCCAGCGTGATGGATAGCGCTTCAGAGACTCTAAAGAAAATCAACCAACCCAGGCAAGCAATGGCTGCCTCGGTTTTTTTGGTTCTTTTGGCGATGACGCCCTACACCGGAGAAGACGGAGCCCGCAAGGCCCTATGTAAGGCTGCCCGGGCGTTGGTGTCCCCAACTTCGCAAGCATCGAGTGGATAGCTGGCACACACCCCAAATCTGAAGCCGTCGAACACCCTCAGCAGCCCGCACGGCTGAGACGTATCCTAGGGTGGCTGACCTTGCCTGCCCTAGACTGACCTGCGACGCTAGGAAGTAAAACGGCGTGTCCGCAAGCGACGGTTGCAGTGCCCTTGCACCCTCTGCGACTACCAAAGTGGATGACGCGCATCGGTATCTTGTCTGGGTCTTGGGCACCCACCCTCGCACGCGCACGGCTGCCACCTGATACAAGCCCACAGCCGCCATCGCCATGGCCCAGGAGGCCGCCGTTGCCCGGAAGGTCGCTCTTGGCGCATGGCAGGGCAATGGCGGGGGGCCCCCATTGACTGATCTCGAATCTGCAACCACCAGGGCCGCCCCCACCCAGTCCGGCCAGAGATGCCGCAACCCTGTCGGGACCAGTGGGGGCATTGGAAATGCCCATGCTTTGGTTGTTGTTGTGAAGCATTTTCTCTAGCGCATCGCTGAAAATCACCCAATGGCCTGGCCAATACCGGTATACATCTACCTTTCTTTGACATCCAGTGAAGGACGCCTTGTCGCATGGTGAAATCGATGCCCTTGTACTTGGAGGATGGACTAACCCTCTGGACGGCGTCCGACCAGCTCAACACATCCAGCCGGTTTGCCGGGTCCGCTCGGCTGCTGTCATCAAACACATAATGCTAGGTGCAGGCGTGTTGTGATTCTGCGATGATTCCCCATAGCCAGTATGCCATGCGGTCTCCTCCAAGACATTCCATGGCGTTGCCCATGCCGTCCGACGGCCAGACCGGTGCAGTGTCACATGACCGCGGGTAATCACGCAGGGCTTCGCCTAATAGCCGCATCCAACTCCCCACCCCGTCGCCAACCAAACATTGCTGCACCGCTGCAACGTTGAGGTCCGGTACCACGTTGCGCTCAGCGATCGCCAAACCCTCCACGTGTGCCTGCAAATGTCCAATAGCTTCCTATTGAAACTGCCTGAGAGCTCGCAGCTCATCCGCAGATATTTGGCTGATATTGGGCACTGCTGTGCCGCTCCCAGAGCCCGAGTGGCCCTGATTTGGGCCTTGAGATGCTGAGCTTGCGAAGGGGGATTGAAAACTTGCGCACTGCGTCAACAACAACACAATACATTTTCAACAAATCCGTACACAATAGTAGAAGTGATCCCCGGTTCGAGGAGGACAAGTGGGCAAGTCAAACAAGGGTTGACAAGTATGCGTAGAAAATATTGTAAAATAGTGACACCACTACCCCCACCACCACCACAATAACTTGGGCAGCACAAGAAATTACGCATGTGATGGTGTATTTTCATATCAACCAGAAGTGGGAGGGGTTAAGATGTTGTCGGTTGTAATTCTAGCCCTAAACGCAACAACTATACCAACCCAATGTTCGACCCCCTAACAATCTTTGACATCATGAAAGGACACCATTGTAAGCTTACAACTTGGTGGTGACAAATGTCAAATGGACATATGACCGTACTCAACCAAGCAACAACCTTATAAGTATTTGGAACAATGGAATGATGTTCCTGCTCACTTAAAAAACAAATTGTTTGCAAGGGAATCTATGTGGCCAACAATGAACCTCAATGAGAAATACCCTGGGAAGAGATGAAGCCAAATGGGAGAGTGGTAAACAGCCTCCATCGTAGAACTAAGCACCTTGTTGGCGATGTAAGGGGTTGGGAGAAACTGTCATCCATAAACTTATTCAGCCGTAGCACGAACGGAACACTGTAATGGAGTGCAGCAGCTGAGCAACAATAGCACTAGCCCGGGTGGCAACATTAGTCCCGTTGAATAAACACTGGCAAGTGCAAGCCGTTTTCCTACGAAGACACCGAGTAACACGAAAATAGTTCTGCTCTTGATTTGGACGCTTCTGCCAGGGCTTCCACCTCAGATGAAACAACAAATAGGTACAATATCTAGTCAGTAAAGCGATGTACCATTTACCCGGGACGTTGCCAGCCTGCTGCATACAATGTTCAGAAAAGAATCAGCCAATGGCATACCTCAAATGCCGATCGGCCCGCATGTCCATGCAAAACAGGATGACTTCTTGAGATGGTCTAGGAAATACAACACCGGTGGCTAACTCACGAAGGCTAGGGAACTCCTTAGTCCTTGTGAGGAACTTACAGAAAGGTTCGGCGTCGATGGCATCAACAGGACATTGGCTATCAACGTGAGTATGTGGAATGTGTTGCGGATGAACCACCCACAATGCAGTTTTGACCGAAAAAAGTCATTATGCAGACCGTTCTTGAAGCCGGAGGCACCATCTAGGTTATTTCCGTAAGACGTTGGAAAAATACCCAAAGCAACCTAGTACGCATGCAGTAGAAGCGGGAGTTCCTTCGGGTGTGGACAAACGGAACCTTCTCGGCCACACGACGACAACAGGCACACATGGACGTTGGGTGTACAGTGACAGGTGGCATTACCGTGCAGTAGAAATAATGATAAAACTAACAAACATTAAAAGAAAGCAGTACCAAGCCAATACAAAGTACTACCATCAACAAGAAAAGGCGGTTACACTTGAACGTAACAACATTCATCATCATATACCTCACAAACACCTCATCTAGAGTTTTGGGGAAAAGCGGTCTTCACACCGTCCGTTTGCTTCAAATAGCGCTTTTTAGGCTGCATTTCGTACCTTTAGGGTCATAAATTAGAATTAACATCTAGGCCTAAAAAGGCGCT
The DNA here is from genome assembly GCA_964036045.1 of Eutreptiella sp. 'Long Island Sound 2002'. Taxonomy (NCBI): domain Eukaryota; phylum Euglenozoa; class Euglenophyceae; order Eutreptiales; family Eutreptiaceae; genus Eutreptiella; species Eutreptiella sp. 'Long Island Sound 2002'. Next base: position 37,231,821 of record OZ038384.1, on the reverse strand, counting down.
CTTCAAAACATGCACTTTCACACAAGCTGAGAAAATGCACGTTTAAAACCTGGATTGCATACCAGTTCAATATGCCATGAAGTTACTCGTCTAGGGTGCTCCGTTGGAGCCGCTCAAGCACGCAGCACTGCAGCCCACGCCACATCAATGGCCTAAATAAATAAAGTGGTAGGCCACAACATATGTGGCATAGTTTGCACCCGTGGCGCGAATTGTAGCAAGAATAGCACGGCTGATATGGGCACGAGCACAACCCATGACAACTAGTGCATTAGCCTTGACTATTTTCAATTGCTGAACAAGTATGGGACATACTTATCTCACGTGTACACCGAATTGATAACGTTTCCTTCCTTTGGGGTCACCAGTAGTTGATGGAGGTTTGCAATTGTCTTGGATTTGTGACACTTGATGATTGAAGCGGGGTTGATTGGCAAAAAACCAAACTTGTCACCCTTTTCCTTGACATGCGAAGTGGCTAGCAAAGTACTTATGCGCTTGAAATGTTTTTGTTCTACACAAATTAGCACATGGGTATTACCTCTAATGTCCAAAGTGGTCAACTAGCCTAGTATACTAGATACATACGTTAAATCCAATATGTTAAATTTTCAATTCTAATTTTTGAAAGGTGTTAAATGTTAAACCAATAAATTTTAACGTGTTAAACAAGAATACCTAGTTTTTTCTAGATTTTAAAGTCCTTTGCCGTTCATTGCATGCGCATGCTAGGGTCTTGAGGCGGTTTAATGTGGTAGAATGTTGCCCAATGGGTTTGTAGAGGTGTTCGATTGCCTAAGGGTTGGGTGTCCAACCCTTAGTCCTCTTCTTTGTGCCCACCGCCAACCCCACTCCATACCCCCTTTTCCCTTGTGTAGCATTTGTTATGCCTTTCCCTCGAGACATTATTCTCCAGCTTAGCATGAAGCTTGTGCGTTTGAGTGGAGCCAAGAGTTTGCGGGTGCCTTTGGTCTCCCAACTCCTTGGTGAGTGGGTGGCTTCATCTCCCTTGGCCCGGGCCCGATGGTCCGATGCCAGGGACCTTACCTACCCCTCCCTTATTCGTACTAAGCAAGTAGAGGCGGTGAAACAATACGCCTCCTTCCTTTTTCCCGCGCCCGATTTTATTGGGCTCCTCATGGACCTCAATGTCACAAAAACAGGGTTCCGCCACCTCTCCGAGTTCATGACCCGGCGAGGAATTGACTATACGGCCGCTACGGGCCACACTTTCCCCCGCCCTATCCCAACGTGGCAAGCCTTCTTGGACACATGGAAGGATATGGCTAAGCCGCTAGAGTTGCGGCCCCCTGTGAACGTGGCCGACCCACGCGCTAGTGGCCGCAGTTGGCCCGTGCACTCATGGGCCCGCTACATTCAATTGCGCCCACCGCTAGTGGAAACCATTGATTGGAACCGGCCCCTGACGTTCATTGTGCGCGGGGATGCCTACCCGTGTGCCGGTGGGAGTTGGACCCAATTGTCTATTGGGCTCCTCAACCACAGCAAACGGGGCCGCACACCTGCCTACTAGTGGGTCATCAGGATGGCCGTGTGCGGCAACAAAGACATGGCCGCTTTGGCCACTATTTGGGCCGAGAACCTTCAGGTACTTGGCGCTTTTGTGTTGCATTGAATTCGGGCTCGCTTCGTTTCAAAGATCCTCGTTTACAAGCGAAAAATTGCTCAAAATTTAAGCCGAACGAAATTTGATGCTAAAATTTGAACAAAAAAGTGATGCCCGGATATCAATGCACACACTCTTTTGGAGGTGTTGCAGTCGATTCACAACTGCAAAAGTTTCTGTTGGGCATCCACTTGGGTGCGTGTGCTGCGCTGGTCCTTGGGGGTGACCAGCCGTTTATTCGCCGCCTCATTGGAGTCTCCACATCACCCCAAGTGGGGTCTATTTACAATATGGGGGTGTGGGACAAGGCGGCGGCGGCGTGGTTGCGGGTGGACGTGGGCCGCACTTTGGAAAACGAGGCGGCGGCCCGTCACCAATATCAGGTAACGGGTCGGAGCTTGGATAATGGGGGGTGCATAGCGGAACCCCACATCGTGGGTGACCGGTGTTGGGTTTTCCTATGCATCCTCCATTGTTGCATGGCCATTGGGCGGCTGCTGTTCGCTTTTGTTGACGCACGCCTGGAGTCACTCCCCAAGGAGAATGCGGAGGCCGTGCAACAGTTGTTGTACCGGGCACGCACGGGGGTGAAGCTGGGTGCCACCGCCGCACCCGATGGGAAGGAGGCCAGGACCTCTCTTCCTTACATGGGAGGAGATGGGCCCACCATTGGCCTACGCGTCGGAGGACCCCGAATGGCAAGCCGTTGATGCAATGAGGGACCTCCTTCGCAGCTTGTACCACGACACGCCCCCTCTCAATGACCTGGGGGCATCTGCTGTTGCGCAGCGGTGCCGTGGACATTGCTGCAAAGCCGCCTGCTAGTCCAACTACCTCCGCTACTCGGAGGAGGATATGACCACGACGGTGGCTAATGCGGAACACTTGGGGGTGGGTTTGGGGGCGGTGTGTGCGGATGTGGTAGAAAGCCTAAATGCGACAAGGATGGGGAGCGGAACGTGGGGTTAGGGGGGCTCCACAAGCTCCTCGCCCACGACCCCGCGCTTGGGCTGGCCGTGCTCCGCGGCTTAAACGAGTGGGAGCACAACCGCCAGTGCGGGGAGCTGTGGGGCACCTCGAGGCCCTACAAGCCCACTTCGTGGGCACACTTGGGGGAGGTAGGGTGGTTGGGGTGTGAGGATGGGGCGCTTTGGCGGGGGATGGGTGGTGGGGAGGGAAGGGAGGTGAAGGAAGAAAGGGAGGGGGCAAGCACAACCACCCCCCCCCCTCCAAGCCCAAGCCCCCCCCCCAAAAAAAAAACAAGGGCAAAGCCCCCGCCCCAAAGCGGAAGCGGCGGGAGTCGGACTCGGACGCCGGGTCCGACAACCCCGCCTCTTCCTCTTTGTCGTCCTCCGACGAAGAGACCTCCCCCCCCCAACAAGAAACCCCCCCCCAAAGTCAAAGGCCGTCCCCATCCCAAAAGAGAAGGGGCGGGAGAAGAAGGCGGAGGGGGGTGGGAAAGAAGCGGGGGCGGCCAAGAAGGGGGAAGGGGGGGAGGGACCCCCCGATCCCCTCGTGGGAACCCCCGCCCACGTCCCATACGGGGGCGGGGTAGAGGTGGGCACCGTCACCGGTGTCCACACCCACAAGAGCGGGGTTGTTTGGGTGAGATACCCAAACAACCCCAAGGTCTATGAGGTGGAGCGCCACCTCATCTTCGGCACGGCCGAAGCCGCGGAGGCGCACCTCCAAAAGGTGCGCAAGGGCAAGACGCCCACCACCAACCCCTCCCCAACAAAGCCGGCTAACCCCCCGACTAACCCCCAAGAAAACCCTCAACCCAACCCAAATACCCCCACTAACCCACCTAACGCCCCAAGCGATACCCAAGCTACCCCGGCACTACGGAACCCAGAAACGGGCTCCCGGGAAGTTTAAGACGGCAACAATGGCCGGAATGGCCAAGCACATTAGCCGCAAAGGCTAAAGGGTATGTTCTATGTGTTTTTGAGCGTGTGTAGGGAGGTTTCATTTTTGGAAAGTTTGTTTAATTTTTGTTGGTTTAAATTTTAATCCCGGCGACACATAATATTTAAAATTTACAAATTTTAAACGAAAAATTAATCTCAAAATTTAAAGCCCAGAGCCATTTGAATATTTTTACACATCAAGACAGGTGAACCCCCCGCCCAAACCAAGGCGTAAAATGGTTCACACACACACAAGGCACCCCGTAGGAGTGAAAATTTTCCCAAGCGACACCCATAACCCCCCACAAAAAGTGCATAATTTGGTTTCATCAATTAATTTTTGGCCAAAATTAAAAATGTTGGATTTAATTTGGGTTCCTAGGGACTACAAGTGCACCAAAAAATTTGTCATCATTGAGGAACAAAAGGTGTCCCTTGGGGGTGACACACTCTACGTATAAAGTTATCAAACCTTTTGGTGTGTTCTTCATGGTACCTTCGTGGACAGCATTGCGATTTTCACAGCACAATATGGTGTCGTCGCTGAAATCTTTGTAGGCATTTGTCCATCAAAACACAAATGTGGGCTATACCAATGATTCAGGCTTGTTCACAATGAACTCAAACATGAACTATTAAATTTTGGCCGCCGCAATCCCGCCCACAGCGCACCATTGCACTTGGCATGTTTTGCTTGCGGCCACAAAAAGGAAGGCCGGGTTTTCGCCTCCGGGGGGGGGGGGGGGGGGGCAGACCCCCACTCCCCCTCAAAAGGGGGTCAATTGACCGGACCCCCAAAATACACCAAAAACCGGCCACTGACGTATGTGGTTCCAATGGCGGTGGCACTTTTGTTTAAGAACACAAGGCCCCCGGTGAATCCCGGCTACATGTATGTAGTGCCCCGCCATGGCCACCAATTACAACCACATGAGCTAGTCAAACTCAAAGTCGTCGGTAGAGTCACAATCGGAGTCAGTGACAGTGTTGTAGTTGGAATAAGAGTCACAATCAAAGCTAGAGCTAGTCTTAGAGTCGGAGCTAGAGTCGGAGGCGGAGGCAGAGGTTGCAGACCTTGTGTCAAAAAAAAAACCCTTGCTCCACGTAACGTGTAACAGCGTGCAGTTGGAATTGCACCTTGGTGGATGGTCGGTCCATGGGTACAATGACGGGCAACACCAATCCCGGTGGCGTTGAGGGTGACAAATCAACTGTCAAGCATGGCGAACGAAAAGGGTCTCCAAAGGCTGTTGTAGGCGTGGAAGGAGTGGCTTGGGGGGTAAGTAAATCCGGAGGAGTAATGGTGTTGGATTGTTGTGACAGGGTGGCTTGGGAAGATGGTTCATAGTGCACACTTGGTGACTCTGCCGGGGCTCGTTTCCTGAAAAAAGCGCGGATGGACTTTTTGGGTGTCGGGGTTGGTGGTGGTTTCTCACGTAGGGTTGAATGGGTACAATATAGCGACTCCAACCCTCTCAGCATCTGTGTGCAATCCGCGGCCCAATGTGTATCTCTTGCACGATGACTCTCAATGGGGCAACCAATGGGCAGGGAGGTACGTGAGCAAGGGTGGGTGCCTCCCATCCACGCTCTAGCGTATGGGCGCAGGGGCCTGTGAGCAATGGGGCGTACCTCCAATCCATGCTCCAAATCATGGGCAGAGAGGCTTGTGAGCCCCACACACCTACGACAATTGCAATGTTGTTCAAAGAAAAATGGGGTTTTTGACTTTTGAACCCTATTTTCAAAATTTTTTCCATGCAACATACTAGTCATGCAATCCTTTGCCGTGGTAAAGCTTGGGTTCCTAAAATGGATTCCTGCTTGTTCTTGTCATGGGTGGGGTGTTTTTGGTGATTTTGTGGTGTTGCAAGAAGCGTTCGAAGAATCGTATTTTCTTTTAAAACATGGTTTTTTGAACTTTTTTTTGGCATTTTCAACATTCAAAATGCAACAAACATGCACGATGTAAGCAAACACAACGCAACTCCACATGTGTTTGGCTGCCCACGCTGTACCATTCGTTCACGTCCCTTAAAGTTCGCGGGACGCCTAGGACTACCAAAGCGCTCGGGTGTCTCGGCTGTCCTCAACGGCCCCGGTGTCGGGGAATGTTTCCGTTCGTGCGTCGCCGCTGGCACTTCCCGCGGGCTTGTCCGTGCGCTCTTCCTCCTCTTTTTTTTGGGGGGGGGGTTGTGTGTCCTTGGCGGGGACCTTCGGGGCGCTCGTGGCAGTCCCCCCCCCCCCGCGAACTTTTCCCACCTGGCGTTCGCCTTGGTCTCCTAAGTGAAACACAAGTGTGCTTGTACCTGGTACGCCACCCCCCTCGGGGTAGACCTCAACCACCTCCGCTTTCCCCCCTTCACCATTCCCACCACCTCCCTTTGGCTTACCCCTTGTGGGTACGGCACCCACACCGTCTGCCGCCGCTCTTCCTCCCCCTTCCCCTCCCTGACTTCCTCAGCCCTCCCCTGCTTGGCCCGCGTGCCCGTACCCTCCTTTGCGGCGGGTTTCGCCGCCTTCTTGGGGCGGGGTGGGCGGGGGGGGGGGGGGGGTTGTTCTCCTTTGGCCCCTTCACCTCCTCCACGCCGTCGCTAAACATGGAGGGGACCTTACGACCCTCCGAGCTGCTGCTGCTGGAGCTGCTGCTGCTGCTGCTCCGGTTGCGGTGACGCTTCTTGGGGCACCCGCTGCGGACTGGACCCTCGTTGTCCGACTCAAACTTGAGTCGCGCGAGGGGGCTGGGTGCGTGCTACTGCCGGCGGCCCCCGCGGGCGGCTCCTTCTTCTGCTCCTCTTTCACCGCCGTGAGGCCCCTCCACTTGCCGCCTTCCTCGTGCGGCACCCACGCGACACGTACCTTGCCGGGGAAGATGGGGCTCGTGGCCCAAAGGCCAATAAGCTCGCGGCCCTAGACCCACTCTTGCAGCCCGCGGAGGAGATGCAGGCCATGGGCCGGCCGGCGGGTGAGGAGGCGCAAGAGGCTGCAAACACCCACGACCTCCTTGTTGCCGTCCCCGGTCCCCCAATGCATGCAGATGCCTTGCACGTGCGTCTCATTCACGTTCAGGTTGTGGACATGCAAGTGAATGGAAGGAAAGTATTGGAAAAAATGGACCTTTTTTTTGAAAGTTTTTTTTTATTTTCAAATTTAAAAACTTGCGTTCAAAAAATATCAGTTTTATGCCCGGTTTTTTTTTCAATTTTGAACTTTCAAAAAAAAATCAGAGTGCAAAAATTCGCAGAGAAATTTTCCGGTACTTTTGGCGGACACCCTGGGCTTTGGGCACGTTTGGGGGAGGGGGGGGGGAGAACCTGGCCGTCTGCATTGCTGGCCTTTGCCAACAATGCGGCGATGCCAACACGCAACAGGCCTTCGGGGGTGTTGGCCTCATTTCGACGTCGGCGTCCGCACGCGGGTACCGCCACGTCGACTGCGGGCGAGTCACCGTCATGCCTGGGAGTTTGCCACAGTACCGGGGTTGCTGCGCCGGATCATATAGGCCACTGCCCATACACGCGGCCCACTCTGGCAAGAAGCAGCACTTGTGGCGGCGGTACTCCACTATGCTCAGTCCATGCTGGACCTAGTGGCGGAAGTAATACTTGTACAAGGCTGTACTAAACAACCCCGCCGAGCTCTTCAGCTACTTTTCCCAGCGACGTTGGACGCCTCCAAGACGCCAGGGGGCTGGCCCAGTTGGCCGCCAACGCGCCACTGCCAGCCACGGTGCGGGGGGGGGGGGGACTCCTGCCATGCCCACTGCCCCACTGGCTTGGCGGTGGTCACCGCCCCCTGCAGCGTGCAGCGCGTTGGTGGGGCCGCGGATGAGGGGCACATCTAGCCACATGTGTAATGGATCCCCATCCAGTGGGTACAGGCCCCAGTCTTTGGCAGGCAAATATGGCAACACATTTTCAACAATATATAGCATCACCCTTCCATCCGGTTTTGCATTGACCTGCACCGTTTGTGCAACTTGTGCAACTCTATTTTTCTGTACCTCTTGGTGCCCCCTATGTCCCCAAGTTCTTTTTTTCCCGATGCGACGTACGCCAAATAAATAAGTGCACACGACCTACACCAAAAAAAAAAAAACAAGTGGCTTCCACATGACACCATACTGTAGCCCACAGAAATGAGTACTACACACAGCATGTCAATTGGCTTCCACCAAAAGCATCTCGTGTGTGGTTCCTCCTGCACCCAAGTGATGGGACACGACCTGGCCTTTGTGTAGATTGTTGGGGTTGGGCCACTTCAACTTACCGCTTCTCAGGCTCAAATACCAATACAGCAGCACCGAACATCCCAAATCATGCACAGCGCAGGGATGGTGTGTGCGACAGCCCCACAGTCAGCACAAAGAGCAACCAGCAATCTCCGTAACACTTTGTCTGCGAACATCAACCATGCGTAAATGAGGTCATTCTGTTACATCCCGACTCAGAAGCAGAGGGACAGCTTTGGCCAACCTTTCCCTGACCACATTGATCCCAGTGATCCTCCACATCGACAATGTCCCCAGTCTGTCTAAGCCCAATATTGCATCGCATCATTGGGGTCGCAAGCGAAGCAGTGTAGCATGATTCAAAGCGGTCAACAAAGGACTAGGTGGAGGAAGGAGCGTTACAAACGCTGATATGGGGAGGGATGTTCCCGCACGTGAATACATGGTGCTGAGGTTTTGGAACAAAAGCCAAACAGCAGCCCCCAGAACTGTACCTCAAAAAATTGTTATATCTCAGTGAGTTCCACAAAAGAAATGACAGTGAGTCAAGTGTCGATCAGACATCCACACCGATGCAGGATAAGTAACATCTGTTTCGCTTCAAAATCTGGAGCTATTTGGAACAGTGGAGGGCCAGAAAAAAACGGACACAACCCTAGCGCCATTGAACAAGTGTAACAGCCACCCCCTCACATTTACACATTCATGTCCTAGCAATATTGCATGCAAGCCCTGCATTCATGCAAGCACCACCAGGCGGTGAAATCACACATTTCTGTGCTCAAGAGTGAGCTTGCCAGGGGGGGCTTTAGGGGCAACGACTGGGCGCTGGGCAGTATCTCCCGACACCCTACCGTACCCTGCCAATGGTAGTGGAGTGTGGGGGGGTGATTGCGAGGGTTCTTCAGCGAAGTACCATTGGATCCTAGGTCAGAGCAAACAGGTTTTCAGGGGGAGCTGGCTGAAGGGTAGCTGGATGGAATGGAGTAGATTTGGGGGCCTGGTGCTTTACCCAAGGCTGCGCACCAGCCTGCCCTCAGTAACAAGAACGAAGTAGAACAAAATGCACTCACAGGGGGCGTGCCTGCCCCGTGCACAGACAACAATAGGAGTACTCGTGTCAGAGTTTGTATGCCTCAGATTCGCGAATTTGAGGTGAGAGATGTGCTCTTTAAAGCCCTTAGCCCCTGGCTTTGCATGTTTTATCATTATGGGTGTTGCCCATGTGCAGGGCAGTTACTCCCTCTCAGCCCTCCAAAATCGCCACTCCACTTGGCCAGAACAATCTAACTGCGTCGGAAAATTGTAACCTTCAAATAGAAGCCGGCGAAATTGACAGTGCAATTTCGAGCCCAAAGGGGCCTTAGTGCAGTCCAGGGGGAGATATATTGGCACGCCAACTGCTATGGCCTATTGCAGCTGCACTGCATGGCGCATCATCCGCACAGATGGGGCACACAAAGCCGTGTTTTGACTGAAGGATAAAACAGCAATCAGGGCACCTGATTGTAAAAGCAATGTGGGTGATGGCCTGGGGTGTTAAATTAAAGGACCAATCTGCAGCTGCAAATAGCAGCACACTTTCCGATCAAAATAAGAACTGTACACCTGAAATATGGACCACAACCCCTTTCTTGGATGCGGGCTCAAACACCCTGTGGCCTGTCATGAAAGACGCACGCAATTGACAATGCCCTTGAATCCGGACCAGGAAGCACACAATAGCACATGCATTTATGTCAGCACGCATGCAATGCATCCTGCAAACCATTGCGCAGAACAGCCACCCAAACCGTCCGCAAAAAAAAATAGAAAAGCCTCATTCCGTGAGAACAGCCCAGCCTCTGTACCCACCCCAGAACGCAATGATGCCGCCCCCCTGTGCCGTACAGCGCACCCTGGCACACGTGGCATCTCTGCCTTGGCACTGCATCCTGGATTGGCATCCGTCCTTCCGCCAGGCTCTGCCAGCATTGCAAACACATTGCAAAGAACAACACACAATGCATGGAAGCAAAATATCAACCACTGCACATGCCCTCCCATGTCTTTACATACAAGCCTCTTGTGTCTTCTGTATGTACCCCAGCAGGCCATTGCTGAGTGATACTGGGGGGAGGGGGTTTGGCTGACCCACCCACCCACCATCAGACCCACCCACCCACCTGCCGGTACCCTGAAGGTGGGGGTCATAGAGCAATTTTGGATGAAAAAAAATTTCACTTCAGTCTCTACATGATCCTTGAGCATACCTATGTCAGGCAATGTTGGTGACTCAGTGGTTATCGCACTGGTCTACCAATTGAAGGATGTTGGTTCAAATCCCACTGCAAACATTTTAAGCACCTGCTCAGTGGTCAGAGTGATGGAAATATCCTTTTCTCATGAATTGTTTGTTAATGCACAAACAATGCCTGCCACAAACACATAAATGCAGGCAGCAATTCCATGGTCTACCAAGCTCAGCAACCCACCCACCAACCCACCCCAAAAGGCGGACCCCCCAGCATTTTCCCCAAAATAGGGGAAAAACCAGACGAACCCACCCACCCACCCTCAGACCCCCCCCCATATAGTATCAACCAGCCACTAAGCAATGGCCTGTACCCCAGCACACTTGCAACAAGGTATTTGCGCTCAACACTATGCATGAATGCACACTCACGCAGGCATCCCCAGACGCAAACACACAAACACACATAGGCAATAATTATGCTGATGATCGCACATGCATGCACGCACACACGCAGATGCCCCTGGGGAGTAGGGTACAGTGCATATGTGCATATCTGTGCCCTAACCTTCCAGCCCCAGCTGGTTGCAACACACCCACTACCCTAAATGGCAAGGGAGCGTCAGCGCAGTCCTGAACAGAGCATAGGAAAAGCGCTGGATTCCTCCATTGCCAATGATGTTCGACGTCTCAGCTGCCATTAGCAAAATGACAACCATCCGTCAACTGTCATCAGCAATCATCCAACGCCACTTTGAGGGCGCCGTTCCCGAAAAGAAGCAGAGCAAACTTGTTGGAGTCAGCCTTGGTACAAATTGCACAATGTGACAGCACACACCATCCCTTTGGGGTTGCTGCCCCATGGTGGACAGGAAAGCGACATGTCACGATGGCAAGGCATGGAGGAAATGGGCTGTGGCTCTTTAAATTTGTCCCACTGTGTGGCTGGTTTGCTGCACATGTGGCCACGTTGGATGTGCTGCACGTGTGGCCACAAATTGCTAGTGTTTTTTTTGGGGGGGGGGATTCCATGAAGGCTGGCAGGTTTCAGGGGAAGAGGGGGGCATGGGAGACACACGAGCCTCAAGAAGCGTCGGTTGACCAGCAGCTGCCGTTGGTGACTCACCAATGGCCCATCGGTTTACTTCCCACCGTCGTCCGTTGTCAACCCGGGTGGTCTTCAACAGGCGGTATCAAGCAGTTACATAAAAAGAAGAAGAGCTGGGTCCCTCAAGACCACCCTTTGGAGGGAAGGGGGGGGGGGGTTGCAAGGTCGGAAGTCGGCCAGGCATCCTGAATCCCGAAGACCCAAGACCCAAGACCCAGATTTCAATAATCCAAAGACAACCTGAACTCCAAACACCCTTTCTGCACCGGTGGCTGCTGGCTGGCAGCAGACTTTAACATTACGTGCGTGGGGAGTGGGTATTGGGATGGCAGCACGCGGTCCGATGGGTATGTGACAGTTGTGTAGCAGTGTGCGTGTTGTGGTGGTTTGTGGTCGACGCAGCGGAACTTGTGGTGCGGTGGCACAAGGTTCAGTTTCAAACCAGTGGGCTCTTTTTCGACACGATGACCCCTAATCTCGTAGCCCACAATTCCAACCCACCTTTCTGTACCAAATCCGCACACTCCCTTTTGCATTGTGTTGCTTCGGCCCAGCGTTGAGCTCAGCTAGGCAGAGGAACTGGCTGTTTTTACTGTACACAAAATTCGGCCTGCCTGAGGTATGTGAGGGCATCAGCAAGGAAAAGGACAAGGGTAAATCTATGCTCAGCGGTTTATAATCTAAAATGCATCACAGTGCATAATGCCAAAACGTCATGACCTCTGCACCTCCTCGCAAATGTCTCCTATCCTGCCTTCTTATCGGTGCATCTCTCCACCTTCACTGCTTCTAGCCCAACCCGGTGTATCCTCTGGATTGCCAGTGACACATTGGGCTGCTGCCGTCCTGGCAGCCTCAGAATACTTTGCATACTTTGCAAAGGGCCCAGAAGAAAAGACACTTATCAACGGAAAAAATGCACGACACATGAACCATTACTCGCGGGTCACGATGCATCATAGCATCACAGGCTTCAAAAACAAAAATTCAGAGCATGCAACTGCACTAACAGTGCGCTGGGGGGAACCAGATGGACCAGAATGCAAGGGTGTCCTTAAGGGGGGGGGGGGGGGGCACAAAAGAAACACGTGTAGACTCCATTCCGCTGAACTTCCGGAAAATTTAGGCCGAATAGCAACTACTATTGGCTCACTGTGACTTTGTCCCTTAAAACTTGAGGAAACTTGAAACTTGAAACTTGGGGGGAAAAATGGTGGGGTGGGGGGCAGTGCCTGGGTGGCGCTATGAGCAATGTTGCTTTGCAAGTATACAGGCCGCTGCACCTGATCGCTTGCTGGCCATGTGGTCTGCATGCTTGATGGGTACATGTGACACCTCCAGCCTCAAAGAGGCCTGCTTTGCATGCTGTTGACGTGGCCTCTGGGCTTGCAAATGAGCTGCGTACAGGGAGGATGAGGGTCAGCACAGTGGTAGGGATGTATTTGGAACGGGAATGGTGCCTTTGCCTGAGCCTGCACATTGCATCATGTGGTATCGGAGTAGCTTCGTAGACCAAAAAGAGTAGTTTCACAACCCTTTTGGTTGGTTTGGATTGGGATTAGGAAGAGCTGCAGGTTGAAGACCAGAGGCGCCAGGGCAATGGAAGTTGACTTAAGGTGGGATGGGGGCCGGGTACAAGGACATAGTGTTGTCCCGTGGGCGTCGCTAGTAAATTTTTCGGGCACTTGTTGATGCAGCTGCCTTCTTCGTCTTGTCAGCAGCCCCTGCCGATCCAGCTTGAGGGAACTGTGCCACAGACCCTGAATAACCTGCGGGCAAGTGGGATCCGTAATCTGTCAGTGCGCGTGCATAGCCAGGGCCAGGGGGTGAGCCCTCTGGAGGGCGTGAAGAGCCCTGGCTGACGACTGGGTATTGACCACTGCTGCTGGGAGTGCGACGCATGCTGCTCGTCATGCTGCTGGTGCTGGTCCTGGAGGCCGAACTCACAGGATAATCAGAGGGGCGACTCCCACTTGCGCCAGTGGGAAAAACAGATTCCTCAATACGTTTAAATGTATCTTGCAGCTTCTCTCGCAGAAGAAAAGCCTGTAAGCAGCAGCGCAGGGCCATTCAAATGCTGGGCTAAACTAGGAGTGCAGAGGTCAGGCAGCGATGTCATTGATGTGGCTGTAGGTGCAAGGGTTTATGTAACATTTCAAATGAGACACCCCTTGAGCACACAAAGTTCCCCTGTGGCGGCGCACTAACAGTTTGCTGGCGCAGAGGGGGGTGGGGGGTTGCCACAAAGGCGAATGTGTACAGAGTGGTGACTGAACTTGTGCAGCCAATAAGGTTTTATAACCTATAATCTATAAAGTCTAGGGTGGTGCTGCCCTTTCCAGCAGCAGCAAGCAGCAGCAAGCAGGAGCAGCAGGCAAGCACACATGAAATGCCAAAAAATCAGAACTCGGTAATGGTGCTTTGGGTTCAGCGGTAATTTTGGTGGATAATACCGATGTGTATGAAGTACAATCACATAAAGTTTGATCAAGAAAATCAACAGTGGTGGTCGGAAATGGGTGCTGCAAGTGGCAGACCAGGGTTTCAACATTTGTGAAAAAAGACCAAAAATACCTTTTCTCAGCCATTTTGGGTGTCCAAGATCTTCATGGAGGGGGTCATTTGCATGGGAACCAACATAGATGATGAACAGACATCTTGAGGCACTAGGTGCCCTGAGAACCCCTAAAACCTAAAAAATGGCCCAAATCAATCTTGAAAAGGACCTTTTATGCCTACTTTTTGAAGTCCCACCTTCCTTTGCTGTGTTTGGCCCCACAGGGTGATGCCTTGGGTTCCCTTGTGGTGATAAATAACAATGAATGAGACACCTGCAAGCTTCCACACCGCCATCACCTTCAACGGTAGGTAGGGTTACTAGGGGGTCAAAAAAAGGTGGAATTTTGTTTTGTTGCAAAGTTGTCCCTCGACCACTTTGGATGCTCCAACAATGGTTTTTAGCCCGTTTTGAGCCCATGGTGATCTGTTTCAGCCCCCTCCAAGGTCCACAAGAACTTAACAATAGGCGATTTTGGGACCAACAAAGGGTTAGAAATGTACCAGAAACACATTTTTCCAAAGGTGATCATATATCCATTGGGGCGCCCAAATAAGTGTGTTCAGCCCATTCTGAGCTTGTGGTTATGGCCCAGAAATGTAAAAAAAGGCTCGAAAATGGGCCACTTTGGACCAAAGCAGGGCCCGAAAGGGGTCAAAAAATATCTTTCCGAAACTCATCCTTGAGACTATTAAAAAAAAAAAGATTTCTTTTTTACTGTGTTTGGAGCCTGTGGTTACCTGCGTTGGCGGCCAACAAATATCCCAAAAAAGGCTTGATGTTGGGCCACTTCACAACCAAAATAGGGTCCAAAAGAGTTCGAAAATGCCTTTTCCCAAAAGTAATCCTCAACCCCTTGGGATGCTTATGGAAATATTTTTGGCCATTTGGAACTAGCATTAAACATTTTCAGACTTTTGGCCAATGCATTGACACATCCTAGGTGCATCAACATATTGCGGCCATCTCCACTTTACTGTGTGGGGATGCAAAATACTGTGTGGGCATATGAGGATGGAGACTAGGGGGCATGGATAAATTTGTGGGTTGTTACCTCTGGGGTGCAAGATTTTTCGTGTGCAATGTTTGTGTCCTTACCAGCTCGGTCCCAATATCTCTTGGGGACATTCGCTATGTGCCATTGCGGTGGGTTTTGACACTTTTCCTGAGTTTTCTACACTTTTGGTCCGATGTGCCAAAATTTCATTCCCTTGCATGTGCATACTTTTTGAAATCTGTGAGAAAAGGCTATTTCAGAAATGTCTGGGTTAAGGGGGGGGTGTCACATTTTTGAGCCTTGAGCTGAAACTTGGACGATGCACGGGACGGAGCAATGCACAGCGACCACTGATTATTCCGAATCTGAATCATCGTCATTGTTGTCCCTCCTCACAATTGCTGGGTCCCCATTGGGGCACACATTGCCCTACGAGCATATTTCAATTTTTCCCAATCCTGCAGCCTGTGTGCCTTCACAGACACCAACCCTATGTTGAGAGGCATGGTCCACAGGCCGACAGAATCTGGTGCTCCTTGTGGGTGCATGCGGGTTGCTGTGTGAACCAGCTAGGTTGCTGTGTGAACCAGCTGTACGAGGCCTTTTTGCGGGGCTGGCATGTACGCTGGCTAACTTGCACTCACTTTGCACCCCCAGAGCATGCTCTTTTGCGACCCAAAGGTTTCTGGGTGCATCTGGGGAGGCAACAGCCCGTGGAGTGAATTTGTATGCAGACATGGTGGCTGCCTGTTGACAAAAAGAGGCAGCAAGCAACACAGGCACCGTCCAAAACGGATGAAAATCTCAAACATAGTTTGTATAGCATGCAGACCCAGGGTGTTCCAAATAGCTCTTTTCAAGGGCTTTCCAAGTATACCCCATATACCCCCACCTACAGGGCACTCAGCGGACTCAAATGAGGCAACAATGGCACCGACCCTGGAAAACCCACCGCGTTGGCACAAATGTCACCGTCCCTGAGAGATATTCAGTCTTGGTTTAGGTGTTCAAAGGGAAATTGTCTGAAGCCACTGTGGAAAGCACTTTGGATAGGAGAGAGTGGGACCGTTGTCCCTCTGCTCAAAAAGGCTCACAAAGGCTGCTTTTGCCTCTTGGTGTCCCTCCCATGCGGTGCTGGCATGCTTCACACTCAGTCACTCCCAACTGTGAAATCTGGAGAGTGCTCGCCACCACTGACGTGGGAAATGCAACACAGGGCCACAAGGAGGAGGGCTAGATGCAGAGCTCTGGGGAGGGGGGGGGGCGTGCATGCATTGCGTGCAAAGCCTCCCGGCCCCAATAAGAATGCCTTGGTATACCTATGCAAACATGACCACTGCCATCAGACTTGGGACTCGGGACGCGGCTGTCAAGTGCCTACCACTTGTCTAGACCTGTGGTTACAGCCATACATGTACAGCTACATACGGCTGGCTCTTTCCTTTACGTACGGCTTCGCACAGGAGGGTGGATGCTTGTGTATGGCTACGTATGGCTATGTTTGCTAAGGCAATGCAGTGGGCGCAACCTTCTGCATTTGGGGTACCATGCCTCTAAAAAAACAGAACAGGTGCTAAGCGGTGTTTGTGCTGAAGAGCAATACTACAAAAAAAGGATGCCCTAGCCAATTTTGGACCAATTGCTACACCATTTGTACCCCACCAGCCCAAGCACCACAAACTGCAAGTACTTCAAAGTGTCCATGAGCAAGCGACGATGCCCTGGTAAGACGTTGAGGCAGGCCATGTCCTCAAGAGTCAGCAACCTTTCACTGCCTTGGTCCCCACTTCCTTCTCATTAGGCTGCACAGGTGGGGCAGATTCCGGTGTCAGCAAAACAACCTCTTGATCTGAACAAAATCCCCACCCCTGGAGTGCCCTACCAATAGACACCTTCATTAGAAGCAACCGGCACTCAAGGGGAGCCGGTCAACCAAAAAAAATGTACAGCAGCATACAACTGCCTACCCTGGAGACTTGTGCATACAGCAATGTATAGCTAGGGCTGGCTACTCTGTACGGCTAAGTATGGCTAGGGTCAATGCTTGTGTATGGCTGCAACCACAATTCTGCACTGGTATGTGTGGGGAAGGTTGGAAATGACCAACACTGAAACCAAAACCAACATCGCAAGCGACACTGGTGCTCACACGGACAGGGAAACCAGCCACATAGCACAAACGCCAACAGCAACGTTGAACCTGACACCATCACCAACGAGACCACTGATAAGCAAAACAAACACAAGCTACCAGGGACAAGGGGTTGGGTGCAGAGCTCCTTAACTGATGCAGCCTTACTGCAGCAGGAATCTGACATGCTTGCCCCTGACAGCATCCCATCCCTGGCGAATGAACTGCCACTGTCGCTCCCTTACACTTCTCAACCCTGCATCCTGAACCATGACGCGTCACATGCTCACACAACCTGCGTCTGGAGTTCCTCCACGGTGGTGTTTGGGGGCACCAGTGTGCAGACACGGTGCCATTGCACATCCAGACTGTCAGTCCCCTTTGTAGTTGGAGGGGGCGCCGCAATCTGCTTCTGCTTCTTGAGATTTTCGATCTCTTCGTTTTTCAGGAACAGCTCTGTCCGCAGCTCCTGTGTATGGTTGCACGTTTAGGCGTGAGGGGAGAGCAGGCATAAATGGCAGGAAACGACAGAGAAATGTAAAGTTGGCCATAAAGAAGGTGCAGTGCCAGTGCACCACCTTGGTAAATCTCACCAATGTTTGTGCTTCCTTCAGTGTCAATGGGCCAGGGTTGGATGCGTTGAATGGAGGACCGGCCAACAAAATACAACAAAAAAGCGTCATTTTGTCGTAGCCGATATACCAACCTACACAACTGTCTGCCTGGTTCAAAGTCCGCGCAACGTGAGCGCCAAGAGCAGACACGCTTGGGAAAGGGTGTGTGTGTCTAAGACCCAAGGGTTTGTGCACAAAAAATGGTCCAGGTTTTTGTCTGGTATAAAAGTATGATGTGTCCCCTGAAGACCACCATTGGGGGGTTGCCATAAGAGCTCAGTGAGTGTGCCGTTGATATTTGCAGGTGTTGCTTCCGGTTGGTACTTCCAGGGGTGGATGGTGGGGGGGTCAAACAGCCAGCAGCAACGGTATACAGAACCATGGTAGTAAAGAGTTTGAAGGGGTACTGATGACGTGGGACATGAAGGGGAAGTGATGGTACAGAGAAGGAGTCAAAGCAGTCATGATACGGAAACTGCAACTGTTGGAAATGCCGCAGACTCCAACATGTGTACAGGGGCATACCAGTACCGAGAGATGGCCAGCCGCTTCACCACATTGCATCGCTGCTTCATTTCGTAACACCACGGTGCCCCACACGGTATCCGGTTCTACTATCAGACTTTGGCTGATGTCACGGGGGGCCGTCTCCTCCGGGGGGGCCGTCTCCGTTTTTGTACGCGAGCCCCCCCCCCCAGTAGAAGTGGGCCGAAGGCCCCTTGGGGGGGGCATTGGAGGGGGGGTTCAGGGAGGGGTGATGGGGGGGGGGGGTCCGGAGGGTCGGTTGAGGGGGGGGGGGGTCCAGGTGGGGCACTTTGGGGTGGTGGGGGGGGGTGGGCACAGGCTCCCGTTACCTCCCCTTGCCCTCCCTCTGGGGTGAGAGCTAGGGCTAGGGTTAGGGTCACCGAGCTGGTGGAACCAGTCTTGGTTTTATAACCCTTCTTAGTGTCTAGGGTGGACCTACCAGGTTTAGCAGCAGCAAGCAAGCAAGCAACCAAGCAAGCAAGCAGCAAGCAGCACGCGCGAAATGGGTAAAAATCAGAACTCCGTCGTGGTGCTTCAGTTTCGGGTGAAATTTTGGTGGATGATACCTATGGGTGTGAGGTACATTCACACAAAGTTTGAGCAAGAAACTCAACGGTGGCGGCCGAGAACGGAATTCGCAAGTGGCGGACCTCAGTTTCAAAAACTGCAGTTCAGGGCCAAAAACAGCCATTTTTGGGCCAAAAAAGCCCTAGAACACATTCAAAACGGCCAAACGAAGGGAAACGGTGGGTACACCCCACGTGCGGCTTGACTTCCCCGTGTCAACGAGCTCTTTGCGGCCCTGTAACTCCATGATATGTCCCAGAAACGGCCCAAAAAGGCCCCCAGAAGCTCCAAATGCCGACAGCCACAAACCAAGAATAGGCCATATCTTTGGCTACATGGCTCAAAACGCGATTCCGAGGGCACCTACTCCACCTGCAACCCCCCACTTTTTGTGGTTTCCACCCCTCAGAACTGCCCACACGGATGCCTAGACCCCCGTGCTTAGGCCCACTAGGCTGCGGCAAGCTACAAGCTCAAGCCCAAACAGGTGGGTGCCCAAATGGGTCAACAGGGTCCAATGGGGGCAAAAAGATGACTTTTCTCAAA
The DNA here is from genome assembly GCA_964036045.1 of Eutreptiella sp. 'Long Island Sound 2002'. Lineage (NCBI taxonomy): Eukaryota > Euglenozoa > Euglenophyceae > Eutreptiales > Eutreptiaceae > Eutreptiella > Eutreptiella sp. 'Long Island Sound 2002'. The sequence continues at coordinate 37,212,775 of OZ038384.1, read as the reverse complement.
AATGATCCTAGACCATGTGCGCAGCTAAAACAAGTGTTTTTGCACTGTTTTGAGCTTGTGGTGGCCCATTTTGGTCCTCCGAAAATCCCAAAATGTCTTGAAAATGGGCTGTTTTGGGACCAAAAATGGGTCAAAAATGGGTCAAACACGCATTTTTCCAAACCTCATCGTAGACCATTTGGGGTGCATAAACGGGTGAAATGAGCCCATTTTGAGCCTATTTGGGGGCATTTTGGCCCATCAGAAGTCCAAAAAACCTTGAAAGTGGGCCTTGTGGTGATGGGGTTCACTTGCAAGCTGATTTCACTTTGTCAAGAGCCATAAATGTGTGAATCATTCTTGATGTCCCTCACCAGTCATAGATGTTCCCTCCCCCACCAGCTCGGTCCCAATATTCAGTCTTGATTAGGGTCACCGAGCTGGTGGAACCAATCTTGGTTGTATAACCCTTTTTAGGGTCTAGGGTGGACCTACCAGGTTTAGCAGCAAGCAGCAAGCAAGCAAGCAGCAGCACGCGCGAAATGGGCAAAAATCAGAACTCCGCCGTGGTGCTTCGGATTTGGTTGAAATTTTGGTGGATGATACCTATGGGTGTGAGGGACAACCACACAAAGTTTGAGCAAGAAACTCAACGGTGGCGGCCGGGAACAGGTGTCGCAAGTGGCAGACGTCGGTTTCAAAAACTGTAATTTAGGGCCAAAAACAGCCATTTTTGGGCCAAAACAGCCCCAGAACCCATTCAAAACGGCCAAACAATGGGAAAGGATGGGTACATTCTATGTGCGGCTTGACTTTCCCGTGTCAATGAGCCCTTTGCGGCCCTCTAACGCCACCATATGTCCCGGAAACGGCCCAAAAAGCCCCCCAGACGCCCCAAATTTTGTGCACACTGGCTGGCGACAACCACAAACCAAGAACAGGCCATATCTTTGGCTACATGGCTCAAAACGCGATTCCGAGGGCACCTAATCCACCCGCAATCCCCCACTTTTAGTGGTTTCCACCCCTCAGAACTGCCCAAACGGATGCCTACACCCCCGTGCTTAGGCCCACTAGACTGCGGCAAGCTGCAAGCTCAAACCGAAACAGGTGGGTGCCCAAATGGGTCAACGGGGTCCAATAGGGGCAAAAAACTGACTTTTCTCAAGAATGATCTTGGACCATGTGTGATGCTAAAACAAGTGTTTTGGGACTGTTTTGAGCTTGTGGTGGCCCCTTTTGGTCCTCCGAAAATCCCAAAATGCCTTGAAAATGGGCTGTTTTGGGACCAAAAATGGGTCAAAAATGGGTCAAAAACGCAGTTTCCCAAAACTCATCGGAGACCATTTGGGGTGCACCAACGGGTGAAATGAGCGCATTTTTGAGCCCATTTTGGGGGCATTTTGGCCCCTCAGAAGTCCAAAAAAGCCTTGAAAGTGGGCCTTGTGGTGAAGGGGATCACTTGCAAGCTGATTCCATTCTGTCAACGGCCTTCAGTGTGTGACTCATTGGTGTCCCTCACCATTCATAGCTGGCGACAGCCACAAACCAAGAACAGGCCATATCTTTGGCTATATGGGTCAACACTCGATTCCGAGGGCACCTAATCCACCCGCAATCCCCCACTTTTTGTGGTTTCCACCCCTCAGAATTGCCTAAACGGACGCCTACACCCTCGTACCTAGGCCAGGTAGGGTACGGCAAGCTAGAAGCTCAAACCGAAATAGGTGGGTGCCCAAATAGGCCATTAGGGTCCAATAGGGGCAAAAAACTGACTTTTCTCAAAAATGATCCTAGACCATGTGTGATGCTAAAACAAGTGTTTTTGCACTGTGGCTTGTGGTGGCCCATTTTGGTCCTCCGAAAATCCCAAAATGCCTTGAAAATGGGCTGTTTTGGGACCAAAAATGGGTCAAAAATGGGTCAAAAACGCATTTTTCCGAAAATCGTCGTAGACCATTTGGGGTGCACCAACGGGTGAAATGAGCCCATTTTGAGCCCATTTTGGGGGCATTTTGGCCCCTCAGAAGTCCAAAAAAGCCTTGAAAGTGCGCCTTGTGGTGAAGGGGATCACTTGCAAGCTGATTCCACTCCGTCAAGAGCCATCAATGTGTGACTCATTGGTGTCCCTCACTATTCATAGCTGATGTTCCCTCCCCCACCAGCTGGGTCCCAATATTCAGCCTTGATTAGGGTTAGGGTCACCGAGTTGGTGGAACCAGTCTTGGTTTTATAACCCTTTTTAGTGTCTAGGGTGGACCTACCAGGTTTAGCAGCAAGCAGCAAGCAGCAAGCAAGCAAGCAGCAGCACGCGCGAAATGGGCAAAAATCAGAACTCCGCCGTGGTGCTTCGGATTTGGTTGAAATTTTGGTGGATGATACCTATGGGTGTGAGGGACAACCACACAAAGTTTGAAGAAGGAACTCAACGGTGGCGGCCAGGAACAGGTGTCGCAAGTGGCAGACCTCAGTTTCAAAAACTGCAATTTAGGGCCAAAAACAGCCATTTTTGGGCCAAAACAGCCCTAGAACCCATTCAAAACGGCCAAACAATGGGAAAGGATGGGTACATTCTATGTGCGGCTTGACTTTCCCGTGTCAATGAGCCCTTTGCGGCCCTCTAACGCCACCATATGTCCCGGAAACGGCCCAAAAAGCCCCCCAGACGCCCCAAATTTTGTGCACACTGGCTGGCGACAACCACAAACCAAGAACAGGCCATATCTTTGGCTACATGGCTCAAAATGCGATTCCGAGGGCACCTAATCCACCCGCAATCCCCCACTTTTAGTGGTTTCCACCCCTCAGAACTGCCCAAACGGATGCCTACACCCCCGTGCTTAGGCCCACTAGACTGCGGCAAGCTGCAAGCTCAAACCGAAACAGGTGGGTGCCCAAATGGGTCAACGGGGTCCAATAGGGGCAAAAAACTGACTTTTCTCAAGAATGATCTTGGACCATGTGTGATGCTAAAACAAGTGTTTTGGGACTGTTTTGAGCTTGTGGTGGCCCATTTTGGTCCTCCGAAAATCCCAAAATGCCTTGAAAATGGGCTGTTTTGGGACCAAAAATGGGTCAAAAATGGGTCAAAAACGCAGTTTCCCAAAACTCATCGGAGACCATTTGGGGTGCACCAACGGGTGAAATGAGCCCATTTTGAGCCCATTTTGGGGGCATTTTGGCCCCTCCAAGTCCAAAAAAGCCTTGAAAGTGGGCCTTGTGGTGAAGGGTGCAAGCTGATTCCACTCTGTCAACGGCCTTCAATGTGTGACTCATTGGTGTCCCTCACCATTCATAGCTGGCGACAGCCACAAACCAAGAACAGGCCATATCTTTGGCTACATGGGTCAACACTCGATTCCGAGGGCACCTAATCCACCCGCAATCCCCCACTTTTTGTGGTTTCCACCCCTCAGAATTGCCCAAACGGATGCCTAGACCCCCGTGCGGTACGGCAACACCCGGTAGGGTACGGCAAGCTGCAAGCTCAAACCGAAACAGGTGGGTGCCCAAATAGGTCATTAGGGTCCAATAGGGGCAAAAAACTGACTTTTCTCAAGAATGATCTTGGACCATGTGTGATGCTAAAACAAGTGTTTTTGCACTGTTTTGAGCTTGTGGTGGCCCATTTTGGTCCTCCGAAAATCCCAAAATTCCTTGAAAATGGGCTGTTTTGGGACCATAAATGGGTCAAAAATGGGTCAAACACGCATTTTTCCAAAACTCATCGTAGACCATTTGGGTGCACCAACGGGTGAAATGAGCCCATTTTGAGCCCATTTTGGGGGCATTTTGGCCCCTCAGAAGTCCAAAAAAGCCTTGAAAGGGGGCCTTGTGGTGAAGGGGATCACTTGCAAGCTGATTCCACTCTGTCAACGGCCTTCAATGTGTGACTCATTGGTGTCCCTCACTATTCATAGCTGATGTTCCCTCCCCCACCAGCTGGGTCCCAATATTCAGCCTTGATTAGGGTTAGGGTCACCGAGTTGGTGGAACCAGTCTTGGTTTTATAACCCTTTTTAGTGTCTAGGGTGGACCTACCAGGTTTAGCAGCAGCAATCAAGCAGCAAGCAAGCAGTAAGCAGCAGCACGCGCGAAATGGGCAAAAATCAGAACTCCGCCGTGGTGCTTCGGATTTGGTTGAAATTTTGGTGGATGATACCTATGGGTGTGAGGGACAACCACACAAAGTTTGAAGAAGGAACTCAACGGTGGCGGCCAGGAACAGGTGTCGCAAGTGGCAGACGTCGGTTTCAAAAACTGTAATTTAGGGCCAAAAACAGCCATTTTTGGGCCAAAACAGCCCTAGAACCCATTCTAAACGGCCAAACAATGGGAAAGGATGGGTACACTCTATGTGCGGCTTGACTTTCCCGTGTCAATGAGCCCTTTGCGGCCCTCTAACGCCACCATGTGTCCCGGAAACGGCCCAAAAAGCCCCCTAGACGCCCCAAATTTTGTGCACACTGGCTGGCGACAGCCACAAACCAAGAACAGGCCATATCTTTGGCTACATGGCTCAAAACGCGATTCCGAGGGCACCTACTCAACCTGCAACCCCCCACTTTTAGTGGTTTCCACCCCTCAGAATTGCCCAAACGGATGCCTAGACCCCCGTGCTTAGGCCCACTAGACTGCGGCAAGCTAGAAGCTCAAACCGAAACAGGTGGGTGCCCAAATGGGTCAACAAGGTCCGGTAGGGGCAAAAAACTGACTTTTCTCAAAAATGATCCTAGACCATGTGTGATGCTAAAACAAGTGTTTTGGGACTGTTTTGAGCTTGTGGTGGCCCATTTTGGTCCTCCGAAAATCCCAAAATTCCTTGAAAATGGGCTGTTTTGGGACCAAAAATGGGTCAAAAATGGGTCAAAAACGCAGTTTCCCAAAACTCATCGTAGACCATTTGGGGTGCACCAACGGGTGAAATGAGCCCATTTTTGAGCCCATTTTGGGGGCATTTTGGCCCCTCAGAAGTCCAAAAAAGCCTTGAAAGTGGGCCTTGTGGTGAAGGGTGCAAGCTGATTCCACTCTGTCAACGGCCTTCAATGTGTGACTCATTGGTGTCCCTCACCATTCATAGCTGGCGACAGCCACAAACCAAGAACAGGCCATATCTTTGGCTACATGGGTCAACACTCGATTCCGAGGGCACCTAATCCACCCGCAATCCCCCACTTTTTGTGGTTTCCACCCCTCAGAATTGCCCAAACGGATGCCTAGACCCCCGTGCGGTACGGCAACACCCGGTAGGGTACGGCAAGCTGCAAGCTCAAACCAAAACAGGTGGGTGCCCAAATAGGCCATTAGGGTCCAATAGGGGCAAAAAACTGACTTTTCTCAAAAATGATCCTAGACCATGTGTGATGCTAAAACAAGTGTTTTTGCACTGTGGCTTGTGGTGGCCCATTTTGGTCCTCCGAAAATCCCAAAATGCCTTGAAAATGGGCTGTTTTGGGACCAAAAATGGGTCAAAAATGGGTCAAAAACGCATTTTTCCGAAAATCGTCGTAGATCATTGGGGTGCACCAACGGGTGAAATGAGCCCATTTTGAGCCCATTTTGGGGGCATTTTGGCCCCTCAGAAGTCCAAAAAAGCCTTGAAAGTGCGCCTTGTGGTGAAGGGGATCACTTGCAAGCTGATTCCACTCTGTCAACGGCCTTCAATGTGTGACTCATTGGTGTCCCTCACTATTCATAGCTGATGTTCCCTCCCCCACCAGCTCGGTCCCAATATTCAGCCTTGATTAGGGTCACTGAGTTGGTGGAACCAGTCTTGGTTTTATAACCCTTTTTAGGGTCTAGGGTGGACCTACCAGGTTTAGCAGCAAGCAAGCAAGCAGTAAGCAGCAGCACGCGCGAAATGGGCAAAAATCAGAACTCCGCCGTGGTGCTTCGGATTTGGCTGAAATTTTGGTGGATGATACCTATGGGTGTGAAGTACAATCACACAAAGCTTGAGCGAGAAACTCGACGGTGGTGACCAGCAACAGGATTCGCAAGTGGCGGACCTCCGTTTCAAAATCTGTCAAAAATGGCCAGAAAATGCCTTTTTTTGGGAAGTTTGGGTGCCTAGGATATGCGTGAAGGGGTCCATCTGCATTGGAACTAACCTAAATGATAAACAAACACCTTTCATCATCGTTTAGTGTGTTATGTACCCGATTGGGGGCCTCAACGACCTCTTTTTGGGCCCAAAATACCGCAAAATCAGCCTAAAAAGCGCCCTTTTTGCATACCTTTTCAAACCACACCTTCTCGTGCCTTGTTTTATAGCCATGGATTGCATTGGGCACCCTTGTGGTGATTAATAACAATAAATGGGATCATTTTGAAGCCTTTTACACATTGTCATCACCCTTCAATGCCCCATTTTGGCACTGCAGAGTGGTGTTGGGCGCGCATAGTGCACGTGCTAGGGTAGGGTCACGGGGGTCATCTGTGGGTCCAAAAATGGTCCAAAATTTTTTTCCAAATTTGTTCCTAGACCACTTGGGGTGCTCAAACAAGTGTTTTTAGCCCGTTTTGAGCCCATGGTGGCCCGTTTTGACCCTCCAAAATTCCCAAAAAGCCTTGAAAATGGGCTTTATATTAGCATCAGCAGGCAGCAGCAAGCAGCCAGCAGCACGCGCGAAATGGGGAAAAATCAGACCTCTGTCGTGGTGCTTCGGATTCGGCTGAAATTTTGGTGGACGATACCTATGGGTGTGAAATACAATCACACAGAGTTTGAGCAAGAAACTCAACGGTGGCGACCAGCAACGGGATTCACAAGTGGCGGACCTCCGTTTCAAAATCTGCCAACAATGGCTAGAAAATGCCTTTTTTTGGCATTTACGGGTGCCTATCAGTTCCTTGGAGAGGGGCATTGGCAAGGAAACTGATATACACATGATGAACAATCACCTTTGGTCACTGTCTAGTGGGCTTTACACCCAAGTAGTGCGTCCAACGACCTCTTTATGGTTTCAAAATACCGCAAAATCGGCCTTGAAAAGCACCCTTTTTGCATAATTTTTCAAGTTGCACGTTCTCATAACGTGTTTGTTAGCCATGAATTGCATTGGGCACCCTTGTGGTGCTGAATAACGATGAATGGGATCACTTTGAAGCCTTTTTCCATATTGTCATCACCTTTCGATGCCCCATTTTGGCACCGCAGAGTGGTGTTGAGCGCGCACGGTGCACGTGCTAGGGTAGGGTTACATGGGTCATCTGTGGGTCCAAAAATGGTCCAAAATTATTTTTTTCCAAATTTGTTCCGAGACCACTTGGGGTGCTCAAACAAGTGTTTTCGGCCCGTTTTGAGCTGATGGTGGCCCGTTTTGACGCTCCAAATTTCCCAAAAAGCCTTGAAAATGGGCTTTTTTGGGACCAAAAAGGGTCAAAAATGGGTCAAAAACGTGTTTTTCCGAAATGATAACTAGACCGTTTGGGGTGCATAAACAAGTGAAATGAGCCCGTTTTGAGCCCATTGTAAGCAAGTTGGCCCGTCTAAAATCACAAAATGCCTTAAAGGTGATGTTCCTTTCCCCATCAGCTCGGTCCCAATATTCAATCTTGGTTAGGGTTAGGGTAACCGAGCTGGTGGAACCAGTCTTGGTTTTATAACCCTTCTTAGTGTCTAGGGTGGACCTACCAGGTTTAGCAGCAGCAGCACCACCAGCAGCAAGCAGCAAGCAAGCAGCAGCACGCGCGAAATGGGAAAAGAATCAGAACTCCGTCGTGGTGCTTTGGATTTGGGTGAAATTTTGGTGGATGATACCGATGGGTGTGAAGTACAATCACACAAAGTTTGAGCAAGAAACTCAACGGTGGCGGCCGGGAACAGGATTCGCAAGTGGCGGACCTCAGTTTCAAAAACTGCAGTTCAGGGCCAAAAACAGCCATTTTTGGGCCAAAAAAGCCCTAGAACACATTCAAAACGGCCAAACGAAGGGAAACGGTGGGTACACCCCACGTGCGGCTTGACTTCCCCGTGTCAACGAGCTCATTGCGGCCCTCGAACTCCATGATATGTCCCGGGAACGGCCCAAAAAGGCCCCCAGAAGCTCCAAATGCCGACAGCCACAAACCAAGAATAGGCCATATCTTTGGCTACATGGCTCAAAATGCAATTCCGAGGGCACCTACTCCACCCGCTACCCCCCACTTTTTGTGGTTTCCACCCCTCATAATTGCCCACACGGATGCCTAGACCCCCGTGCTTAGGCCCACTAGGCTGCGGCAAGCTACAAGCTCAAGCCCAAACAGGTGGGTGCCCAAATGGGTCAACAGGGTCCAGTAGGGGTAAAAAGATGACTTTTCTCAAAAATGATCCTAGACCATGTGCGACGCTAAAACAAGTGTTTTTGCACTGTTTTGAGCTTGTGGTGGCCCATTTTGGTCCTCCGAAAGCCCAAAATGCCTTGAAAATGGGCTGTTTTGGGACCAAAAATGGGTCAAGAACGCATTTTTCCAAAACTCATCGTAGACCATTTGGGGTGCACCAACGGGTGAAATGAGCCCATTTTGAGCCCATTTTGGGGCATTTTGGCCCCTCAGAAGTCCAAAAAAGCCTTGAAAGTGGGCCTCGTGGTGATGGGGTTCACTTGCAAGCTGATTCCACTCCGTCAAGAGCCATCAATTTGTGAATCATTCTTGATCTCCCTCACAAGTCATAGCTCATGTTCCCTCCGCCACCAGCTCGGTCCCAATATTTAGTCTTGATTAGGGTTAGGGTTAGGGTCATGGGTAGGGTTAGGTGTAGGGTTAGGAGCAGGCTGAGGGTTGGGGTGGGTGTTAGAGTCAAGGTTGGGTTCAAGTATAGCGTTGGGGTGCTCCACCGCCTGGGCGGGGAGGGATGCTATGTTGGCAAGGGGAATGAAAAAAAAAATTCGGGCGCCTTCGGCGCCACCATATCTATGGCCGGTAGCTATTGAACCTTGGTAACTAAGTGGGCCCGGAGGGCAGGGAGGGGGGGGGGGGGTAGTCGCGTACCCAAACCGAGGAGACGGCCCACCCATGGCTGATGTATTTGACTGCATGCACTTGGTGTTGTCGCACCTCCTGCTACAGGCCCTCACCTCCGCTCCCTCTATGCATCCAACATCCTTCTCTCTCGCTCTTCTGCTTCCTTGGCACTGTGCCAGGGCAACTTTCGTGCCATCTCTCTCTCCCCAACACCAATGCCACTGCTTCCTGCCTTGCCTTTGAATCTAGACGTGGCTCCGGCCGTTTCAGATGGGGGCTCAGGCTGTCCGGATGGGGGCTCAGGCTGTCCTCTTCAAGGGCCCAAACGCCTCACCCTGGTGCCCTGTGCCTGCACAAGTACTCTTCAATCCTCCATCACTGCAGTAGCGCCCCAGGCGGGCCGACCCATTGTACAAGCCCCTCTCTGCTGCACTTTCCGACAGCTGCAGCCTCCTTGCTGCTGCTGCTTCAGCAAGCGCTCTCCGCCATCCAGTGTCGCAAAGTAGGATGGCAGTGGTGGTGGCCAGCAAGCCCTGTCGACGCTACGCTCCCTAACGCACAGCAATATCGGGTGTGGCACAGGGTGTATGAGGTGAGGTGGGCACCACACTGCACTGCAGCAAGCCACACCACACCGCGACATCACCCCACCGGGCATTACACTGCACTGCACTGCGCCTGCTCCCCGGCGCCACACCACAAGATGCATGTGCAGGCGGTCCCATTTCACAACCATCCATTATCGGGCAGGCCAGTCCCAGGTTGATCAAAGGAGGTAATAGCTGCGAGGCATGGGGTCGTAGAGACGAGACCTCCTCTTTCTGCCGGGCCTCCCTGAGCTTGGGATCTTCATCACTACTGAGATGGGCAGTAGCGGTGGCGATAGCCTCCACGTTCGTACTGTAATCATTGATTTGACACTCGTAGTAGCAGATCAGTTCAAACATACGGTTGAGCACCTGTGCAAGTGATTAACAAAGGAGGTGCATGATTGCGGTGCGGAGTGCAGAGAGCTAGCAGGCAAAGCAGGGCCACCAGCCAGGAATTTGCAATCACAAAAGCGACACCCTGCGTTCGTAAACGCCCTGAGGACCCTCTTACGGATTGCTTCATCCTTGACCCTGCCAAATGCTATTGATGCGGTTTTGATGGAACGAGTTTCGGTGCCGCAAATAGATATCACTTGGCCCCACGTGTGAAACAACATGATCCAGAGTGCTAAGGGGCAGACATGATATGGGGTATGATGAGACAATCAATCACATTGATGCAGAGTGCCAACGCTGTATACAGCCAGCAGATTGTGCAGTGGCCAGGGCAGTGATGTGAGTGGGACAGTGCTGTCTGGAATGATATGCAGTACGAAAGCACAGTGCTAATATCTGTCATTAGGGGGTGCCCCTCAGGACGGTCGTTAATGACACAAACAAATAATTTGTTTTCTACATCACCAAACAATGTCGCACAGGTTGCTCAGGAGGGCAGACGTCACATTTCAGACAGCCCCCCCCCCCGTGTGTTCCCACATATTGAGCCCCTGTGTCTTGCATGTCTATTATCCGGCTCCATGTGGTTGAGCTCAGGAGGGGACCCCAAAATTCGTGGGCTGCAATCATCGGGCAATAAGATGGGAGATTGTTGTGTCTTGCTGGAGCATGGTCTCCAGAGAGCTGCACTTGGGCGGTCTCTTGCCCAATGCTTCAGAATGAAAATCTAAATCTAAATTGAAAAAGCCCCCCCCCCCTGGGGTAACCGTATCACTCGCACATCTGAAAGCATGTTGTGGGATGTTATTGAAATCTACCACAATTTCTGTACTGGCCGATGTCGATCCGTCACAAAAAAACCGGAATAAGCTCAGAAGATTGAGAGGTAGATGTTGATATTAGCAAACAATACACAAAATTTCAGGTTTCAATGCTCCAGCATTGAAAATGACGCTATCTTAATCACAACGCTGCAAGGTACAGTGAGGTGTCTACCTCATCCTTGTTTTCACAGGTCTGCTGCAAGTGCTCCACAATCTCATTGATGCGCTGCACTTCCTGCTTGCGTTGTTCCTGTGCAAACGTGGATTCAGTGGATTCACCAGGGTCAAGCCAAAGCAGTGGAAGGGTCAGCCTCATTGGCAAGGACACATCCTTGTGGTGTTTGAGGGAGGTGCCTCTCATGCTGTAACCAGGAGTGTATGTACTGCAGATGCTCTGTCGCCTTCTGTGACCGGTGCAATGTGCATTATCTTGGGGGTACGAACCTGACAACCTGGGGCGACGGGGCCTCAGAAAACAGTCAAAAACTTTCACTGTTGGCCTCCCAGGCCAACAGTGAAAAACAGGTAAATGTGAAATTTCTGAAAAACTCATTCTGCAATGCTAATTTCATATTGTTTCGCTGTCAACAGTGAAACACCACCTCGGTTGTATCCAACATGGCTGGTGGTAGTGAGACACTGTCTACCCCTTAGGGGGTTCATCCATCCGGGGGTGAAGAAAAAAGCTGATTTGGAGGTAACAACGAAATTGTACAGCGAAAAATGAGACAAGAAAAAAGACCATTTTTTAAAGATCCATTCACTTTTCCTTCCCAACCTATCTCAACAAAAAAAATTGTGGTACAATCGGCTGCTTTTCTCCAATGTGTGCCCATTTGTAACAGAGCCGTTGTAAACTACACGCAACTTTTTCCTGGTGGTGTTCATCTAGCGTTTCTGTAAAATGAGGCTTTCAAGGTCCAAAGCTGGGGTTTTCCAAATGTGATCACGCGGAAAACTTTACTGCATTCCCATCCCGCATGGAACACGGAGCAAGGCAAATGGGCTATGAGTGTGAGATCTTTTTTTGAATCCACACAAGAGTCCTCTCGTCGAAAAGGTGGCCGCTTACGCCACGAATAAATAACCCCCATGGGTCTTCAAAGGTGGCATAGACCATTGTATCCATGCAAAAAAAAACCACGCACTCCACTTTACAACGGCGCCGTTGTAAATCTCATACCCCAATTGTCTGCCAAAAAACCCACATATCCATCCATCCATCCATCCATCCATGACCAAACCATTACGAAGGCGGCAAGCAGTCGCCAACAATGACTCTAGATCCAGATCGAGAGGAGGACTTCCCGGAAATGGGTTGACAACCATTGGTGACGGCGCCATCGCTGAGGACCCTGTCCTCACTGACACTGTGTCTTGAGGCTGGCTTAGGCTTCGACTTCTTCAGACGCAAAGCCCCCCGGCCTTGGGCGCATGTCGCCTGTGCGGTTCTTGGAGTAGCTGGAGGTGTTGTTGGTGCAAGGGGCTTTGGCGAAGCAGACCTTGTCCTCCTGATTGGAGTAGCGGCCTTCGCCTTCGAGCCACTGCCCTTTCCACGCGCCTTGGCAAGCCGCATGTCTTCGTCATTCTGCTTTCTAGTTTTGGCCTTCATAGCCTTGGCTTGAGCTTCGGGCCCCGCTACAACTGCCTTCTTTTTACGCTCAGCCTCCACCTTCCGTGTCTCGGTCTGCCGCCGTGGGACATCTGTCTCTTGGACCTCTTGGGCACTACTTCCGCCATCAATTGTTTCCATTTGGCTTAACTGTTTCTGCCTCCGCTTCTTCTCCAGCTTCTCCTCCACAGCCTCCGGACCCTTGATTGATGTTTCACCCAGGGTATACCCATTCGAGATGGCATTGTACCCTTCTTGAATGGAGGATAAGTGGCCGTTTGAATGGGGGATGAATATTCGCGCCAATTTACCCGAATTTTGAGGTTTTTTGAGGAAAACGCCATATTTTTGGTTGCTCCCGAGGGATTTGAGGGGGTAAAATTCATGCCCCGGCTTCATTACCCATCATCCAGTGAAAGTCCCGCCCCAAACGCATCCACCATACCCAAACGGTGCCGGAAACGAAAATTGGCAAACCCCGGCAAGCCTGTAGCCGATCCATAGGCATGAATTCATACGAATTCGCACGAATTTCGTGCGAATTCATACGAATTCATCCAAATTTCCCCCTTGTCCACCCCCTCATTTGCCCTAACACCCAGAGTACCCCCCCCAATGCACGCCTGCATGCACCCCGGCCACAGGCAACAATGGTTCGGGGTCGTGTGGTATTCTGACATCCGTCTCTTGCGACATCGGAACCGCCGCTCTAGGGTCTGAAGGTGCTGCATGTCGGTTAGAAGCCGTCTTCTTGTATGGCTTACGTACCTTTGTACACTGATGGGCCCTGGCCCATGTCGTGCCCTTTTGGTCGCATCCCACGTATGCGCCGCCAGGCTATCATCAATGGTGTGGTTGTCCCCAACCACTTGCACTCCTAGTCTCCCCCATAGGAGGCTTAGGCCCCCGCTGTTACACAACATGCGCTTCAGCCTACGGTGACTCCCTCCATGGCAAAGCAGGAGCATTTTGACAGGATTGTCCAAATCTTTGCAAAAAAAAAAATACATGTGGTCGATCCAAAGATGCGTCCACAGAAAGTTGCCCCACTGGAGCTCATTGTGGGCAGCGCCCATGGCTATGCTATGTCTCCGGAGCCGCCCCAAGTCGGCTCCGGAGAACCATGCGAGACGCCAAGCGAACACACACATGCTTGCAAAATTCTCCAACCACGTGTTGCACACCGACTCCCAACTTTTCCTTGCTACTGGTCTGCATGCGGAGCCGTGCTCTTTGCCTTGCTGCCTTTGGCACAGCAAGTGCCATAGACGCGGACTGGATAGGGGCTGTTGCCATAGGTTCTATATATAGGACCATCACGGGGGATAGGCGAGTGCCTGATTATGGCCTCCATGGGGTCCTCCGTGTCCTGTTGTGCAGCATCGGCTCCGGGGGATTCTGCCTTCCAGTTTTGGCAGCTACCATGAGCACGTGCGCTTTCCCATCTGCACACTTAAAAAAAAAGGGACTGCCTATCATTCCCTCTTGTATCCTTAAAACTTACGGTTGCGGCCTTGCGCAACTCATCATCAAACCCTATTTCTTGGGAGGCCGCGTAGAGGGTCTCCCAATTTTCACTGCCCCCTAGTAACCACCAACTGGATAGTTGGTTGGGGCCGGCAGTCCCACCCAGCATGCAATGGAAATACGAGGCCTCATGCCTCGATGTACCATCCACTGCAATAGGCAACCAATGCAGCCGTCGGTCCCCAAGCTGCATGATGTCCAAAGGTGGGGGTGGTTGACACTTGTACAAGTGCCCGATGCGGGCAGGGAGGTAGTAGACCGCACCATGGATGACCGTGTCATCTCCCGCATAGGCAGTGAACGCCCGGGACTCCGGTGAAGCTAGCTTCCGAAGCATGCCTGTTCCCACACCACACCGTACGTCATGCTCCCCACCAGGTACCGCGCCTCTGTCCTAGAGAGGTGCAACGACTGGATCCACCAAACGGCCGTGATCAACGTCTCCTCCATGCTGGGCTCGGGCTGCACGGTCCATGTAACTCTTGTCTGTGGGGTAAGGACTATTTGCCTGGTATCGGGCAGGTACTTGACGGTGTAGGGTGCTGCAAGCCCCCTGCTAACAACTTGCTTGAGGTCTTGTAGGCGCCTCCGTTGCGAGCGATCAGCTACCAAATGGAACAGCTCCTTGGGCCGTCGCCCTGTCACCGTGCCCCGTTGTGTGTGGAGGAAACCATGTGGAAATGGCGAGGGTTTTACGCAATACCCTACGGTCCCAATGCCACACAGTGACAAAATTCAGTGAGATTCGTACGAAATTCGTACGAATTCACCAGATTTCCCCATGGTGTGAACGAACACTTCGCACTCAATTGCCACGAAATTCGTACGAATTTCTTATGAATTTCACGCGAATTTAGACTTTTTTTTTTCACATGAAACATCCTATGGCTTGTTTCTAACATGAACTGTTAATCGATTTCACCCTCAAGAAAATCCAACCTGCTTGTACACCAAACCTCAATCAGATTTCTTGGCAGACGCACAACACGGCGGCGGCATGAGAACAAGATGGGATGTGCAAATAGCAAGAAGAAAAAATTACGACGCGAGTTGATGTTGTATGCATTCGTTGCAAACTTTGCGAAGTGGGGGGGGGGGGTACTTCACAAGTACTTCAATCCACCCAAGCGGGCGTCGCCAAGATTGGTGCAACCGAACGCAACTAGTACATATTTCGAACAAATTCGCACAAATTCATACCTAATTTCGTACGAATCCCACACAAACTTCAGAATTCGGACACTTGCCCCAAACATTTGTAGGCACGAATTTCGTACAAAATTTGTACAAAATTCTTACAAATTTTTGCAAATGAGGCGTAAATGTAATCAAACAAGCAGAATTGCACAAGGGGCAAACCTCACAATCGCACGGGCAGCGGATGCACTAGGCCCCACCCCTTGCGTCAGCGACCCCTTGCTTTACCAACACCGGGGGAGCGAAGGGTCCTCGGCTTGCTCCTCCGACAACCCGGCGTTGAACACAAGCTCAAAACTTTCCCCACCACCCTCTCATCCCCACTCCCCCACGCCCTCATCACCTTGCCCCTGCCCACCTCGCAATCCTTCGCATCCACCCCCCCCCCCCCCAAGCACGATGTAGCTGTTCCCATCAATAAAGTTCAGGGGGGGCTACGAGGGGCCAACCCTATTGGGGTGGGCGGGGGAATCGCACGTCACCCCAAGGGGGGGCTGGGGAAGGGGTTCGGTGGGGACCGGGGGGTTCGCTTGAAACGAAGGGGGGGGCACAGGATGATCACGGGAACCATTGCACACCAGTGGTGGTGTAGAAAGTGGGGTGGGTGATATCCCGGATATGAAACTTCAGGTGGATGGTCGGATGGAAAGGGGCGAAGCCCCAATCCTCCCACTACCGGGGGTGGGCAAGGCGCCAAGAGAAGGGGGAAAAAGAAATGCGCAGGTGGTGTACCGGTCCACAGATCGTGAGGGCACACCATGTCGCAATGGGGGGGGGGGTATGCACGAGGTTAGGGTAGACCTAGATGTGGGTGTCCTTGGTCTTCCCCACCAGGTTGCTACGCATTGCATTCAACAATCGGGACAAAAAAAAAGAAGGCGGGGAGGGGGTTGTGCGGGGGGGGTATGAAACCGCAAACCCAAGGCACCGTAAAAATGCATTCTTTTTGAAAACATGCGCACACCAGGGCACTAACCCCCTAGATCGCAAACGTATGACCAATGAACACTATACAGCGCTCGTGCCCTAAACATTGACCAATCTCGGTCAAATTTTGCATCTTCTCTAGGCCGAGTTGTATGTGAAAAGCACACCTCCAGCAACGATCAGGACTTTCTTCAGATATGCGACAACAGGTCGTTGGCAACGCTAGTGGAAGTTGTAAGAGATCGACAAAAAGGCAGCTAGCTATCAATTGGATTTTCCAGGCAATTTAAAGACATCTCCCTAACTGGACAACTCCCATTTTTGTGATGTTTGGTGTAGAGATACGCCCCCCCTTTGCCCATTGGGGGTCTTCATTGGTGTGCCCCGCTGCCATGGATTATGACAGGGATCACACCTAGCACGTATGGGGAGCAACAATGGACTATGCAAACGCCCCCTTTTTGTGCAGCACTGCCCTTCTCCTTCAGACAGAGATTGGTCAGGCGGACAACTTTTTTTTACGGCGTTGGCGCCGTAAACATTTTAGTAGCGAGATGTTACCTTCAGGGGATCACTTTGTAGGGGGCAAACATTTCCGGCACTGGCACTGTAAACATTTACAACAGTGGCCCGTAAAACGAGTGTATTGAAACCAGGGTGTACCTGTGGTACCCCCCCCAAAAAAAGATTTTGGGGTTGCATGTTTGCATGGGTTTGAAGGGTGGGGGGGGCTGTGCACCCCAAGATCGCTCGGAAAAGTGCTCGGAATTTTTGGCATTCACGTCGGGCCCCAAAACGCAACCAATATCGCTAGGAATGTTCCATGGACTCTCTAGCCAAACTTCCATGTAAGGCTTGGAAGAAATTGTGGTGGGCTTGGTGGAAGGTGAAATCATTGCAACATTCGCTAGAAATTGGGCACATTCGTTTTTTCAGAAATGTAAGAAATTCATGAAGAAGCTAGAATACCTTTTGAACCTCAAAGGGATTTCAAATACCGTCCAGTGGTCATTACAAGGTATGTGGTTTTTTCATGTGAGAGATCAAGCGATTGCAGGTATTGGAGAGCTGGATTGTAGCACACTCCTTTCACAATTGAATGCATCGGGTGAAGGGGTTTTTGTAGTGTTGGATGCAATGCAGGGGTTTGGGACCCCCCCACCCCTTCCCGACATTACTTCCGGCGGAGGGGGGGGCGTTACGATGGTTTGGGATGCATTTATGCCATCTCCCCATTGTTATACCCTGCGCCTTTCATGAGTTTTAGGTGCATGCAGAAAATGACAAATGGGATAGCACAATGGAATGCTTGTTCAACTTGGCAGTAATTTATGGGGATGTGTAATTGTTTGTGATTGTGTTTGGTGCTCCTTGGTTCACTTGCATGTGCATACCACCGCCACTGGGACTCACGGTCCCCCAAACACCGGAGGAACCCATCTTGTTGTTCAGTCAAAGGTCAACATACCCTTTAAACCCCTCCCTGCTCTCTCGACCCCTTCCCCGAACCTCTATTAAACAACTAGCCCCATCAAGGAAACCAACAAAAGCAAACAAACACAGGGGGCAACTAGGATTGCGTATAGCGACCAAATGGGCCAATGGACCAAAAGTCAAACCTTTTCCGACAATCAATCCCCTTAGCGCCCCCCCCCCCCCCATACACAATCCCCCCCCCCGCGGTATGACATCGGGCTTTTGCTTAGACGGCGCAAGTTGCTCACCCAGGTAAATCAGCGCAAAACACCCAAAATTGGCTATTTTGGCTTGCGTGAAATATCAAGGCCCTTTGTAAGGTGTTCGGAGGTGTACCTCATTTTCACCACTTGAAAACACGTTTTTCGCGGTGCGCTACCTGTCCGTACAAAACCAATTGTTTGGGTGGGGTCATTTTTCAGGTTGTAGTAGACACCTATTCCATTCTGCTGTGCATACTTTGTTCCCCTGGAACCTTGTCATCTGGATTTTCAAAAAGTGTCTAGAACCAATCATTTTTCAAAATTCCACCCCTATCAAACACAATTTTTGGGGTGTGGATGTCTGGTTTCATCTTTCAACCCCCTCAATATTGCACAAATGTATGGTTCTAGACACTTTAGTGTGATTTCACCATTTGCAACACTCATTTCATTGGTTTGTGTTTGGTTCTAGACACTCTCCACCGGTTCTCTTGTCACTGAGCAGGGATCTTCTGTTGCCGTTGACTGTTTTGTTCAGTTTGGTTCTGTTCCCCCGCCGATGAGCTAGGTCACGGGTACTACAACAGATCTCTTTGGTCTCATGGGTGCTTTCTTAGGAGGAGGTAAGTATGGTACCCCGATGGACTTGATGGATGCCGCACTGCGGGACGAGGAGCCTGGGCAAGTACTGCTTGTGGAGTTCTGTTCACAAATCACGGTCAACCGACGAACAAGACATAGTATGACCACATTGGCGGCTGCTCATCACCATTCACCCCAGCCAAGGTGGTATGGAGTGTTTGCACGCCAGGTGTATACAATGTGGCAGTTGTGCAGGAAGATGGCTTTGCATGGAGAGGAGAAGGCTGTTGGTTAGCAGCATCAAGGGGGATGAGGAGGTTGTTGTCACATGCGGGTCTTGCTGCGGACTGGTTACCTCCGTGCACAGCTGGTGCACCATTGGTCCACAAGAGAAAGTAAAAGACTAGGAACCTGCACAGGCAAACATTGAGAGTTATACCACTGGCTGCAGCCCGGGATCAACCGAGGTGTGGGGTTCCGGACTCTTCCTGTTTGGTTCCAAACACTTCTTTAGATTTCATGGGCACAGCACATCGTTTTTGCCCTCGGGTGTCTAAATCCAGACACCCACTTGGAATATAGGTGCACCGATGGATCCTGTGGCAGCAGGAGGCAGGTCCTGGCAGGAATACCTTCTTAGGCAGGGGGTTTTTCAAAATCACCCAAAGCTAAAGTGAAACCCATTGATTACTGCGGCGTCAGCGACTCCAGAATGAAGCAACCGAGACAGATTGTAGTCAGACCCTCGTTTTCATGCAACTTCCAGATACCATCCAAGAAGCAAGTGACATCGCACGCCTCACCAACCTGATGAACAAGCGTTCTAGAGACCTAATTCCAGCTTACGTCAGAATGAATGCCCTCCATAAGACCCTTTGGTACCTCAACAATGATCAAGCAGTATGGCATGTTTGCAACTGTGGAGTGTAGGGGGGTACTAGGCGCCTTCCTTGTGACATGCATGACCCCCTCCAGCGTCTCGTTGTCACCCACCCCTTTCTTCGGGGCATCTGAACCAATAATCACAGTCACAAAGTTCACATCAGGCGCAGCCTTGAGTTCATGATTGACAATGGGTCCTTCAATGCTTCGCGGACGGTGCTATATGTAGGATCACTCCAGATAGCGGCTGACACAATATATTTCTAGGGGGGCCCGTAATTGTGCGATGACCATTTTCAGTTGTACACCTTGAAGCCGATGTGTGTTTTGGACAACAAACACTGTTCACATCTTGCTCGTTCCGCAAGGGTTTTCCGACTAGGATCAACCAGGTCATTTGCCGGATGACACAGATGCTCCTCCCACATTGAGTTGAGTTTTGAGATGTTTTGCCCTCGTTGAAATCATGGGCATGGTCACTGTGGTGGAGCTCATGTACTGCTTTACCTCCTCAAGATCCGGAGGGATGAGGCCGTCTAAACAGTTCCAAAAGTCAGGGCAAGGAGGGTGTGTGCAAAGAACATCCATTACTCGATGATGGATAGGGGTGCGGAAATGATGCGTTGGAACTTCCTGCCTTTATTGTAATGCCCACCTCTTCTTTGTAAAAGAGGGGCCTGTAACAACCCAAAACCAAATTCTCACAGGCATTATTGCGCTTTGAACCTGACTGAGAGCACTCCACAAACATTTATATTGTCTGTTATTTCCTGAAGTATTTGGTAGCTGTTGACCTGAAATTCATTGGCTTACATACATGAAAAGCGTTGCATTGTTTCATTGTTGCAAAAAAATTGACATGCAGCCTCAACCCCAGTATCATACGCCACCAGGTCCCACGAATCTGCTTATATTTGTGCCCACTTTCCGAGCACCTGTCAAACCATCAACGCCAGCTTGTGTTGACATCCCCTTGCAGCCTCCCCTTGCTAGCACAGACTTGCCTGTTACCTTTACCAACCCTTTGCATGTCTCAATTCCTGACCGGAACATCGAGCAAACCTGCAAAGGTGCCTGGCCTGGGGCATTCTGTGGCTGCATGTGGACAACGGCCTGATCATTGGCCTCCTGAGCGGACATCAACAGGGCCTGAACCTCCTCCTTATTCTTCTGACGCATGATCTCTTGCTTCAGTAGTTTATTCTGCTCCCGCATCAACTCCATTTCTTCGCTATGCTCACGCCGCAATATTGCAAGGGTCTGCTCAGAGACACCAGCTGAGATTGCCTCCTGTGCATCAAGGCAAAGCGGCCTCAACCAGTAACCTCTCGCAAAAATCAGGGCGAAACAATAGACAAAGGCGCCTTGGAACACCCTCCCCCAGTCCCCTTTGCACAAGCATAGTCGATATCAGGAAAAACGACGCGCAGACAAGGATCCCGTGCTTGTGTCATTTTTCTTCTCTTAAAGCTGGCTTTTGGCTGCATGCACCAACAAAGGGTTTGGCAACCTTGCCCCGGCGAAAGGTGCAGTGAATAGTGGATTCGGTATTGAAGAGTGTTTTGTGTCCATTTTTTGTCCCTTAAGAGCATGAAATGGCATTCTTGAGTGTGCACGTGTGTGCGTGCACGCGTTGCACACAATCCAATCCCAAAAACCGTTCTGCGTATTGTGGTGCCTGTGAATTTACACACAAATGTTTGGGTTTTCATCCAAAAAAATTGGTGTCCAATTGACCCTTTTGAACTTCCAATCAATGACCCGTGTCAATTGTTGCTCTGGATCTCGAATGACAGCATTTGGCGAATAATGGCAGCAGTAGCTGATCGATCACGCGTTCTATGGGTTCGTGTGCCTCACCCTTTGACTGTGTGGCTGACAGCCGGAAAGAAGTATCCATCCAATGCCCAGCCTCATCAGGACAGTATCCTTTTTTACGACACTGCAACAACAGCGCAAGGAAAATTCGGTCACAGGAGAGCTGGGGCAGGTGATGGAAAGATGTGGTGTGTGGGAAAGGGTTTTTTCATGTTGGTGGTGGGTGGCATTGGCCGCACGCAGGTCAAGAAAGCGCTACATGCACTTCCTGGTATGCATATGCAGCAATGTTCGGCAGTTCCATCACTGGGTGAAAGTCACATCCCAACTCTGCTTCATATGTATATTGACAGGGTCAAACTTTTCCTTCCGTTGCTCTGGTCGTGTTTTGTTGGCCAAAACCTCTACCCTACATTCACGTTTGGCAATACCTTGGTGGTACCCTTGTGGCTTGCTTGCAGCTGGCACGCTATTGGCCAACCATCCGGTTACCCAAGGTCGGGGAGGGAAAGAGAGAGATTAGGGGAGAGAGAGGGTTTCAACACCGTTTACACGTTGAGCTGACGTCAGTGCTGAACTCAGCCGAGACGAGGCTCCTAGTATCATCAGATGAGTCTGTCACTTCATCTGCAGGAACTCAGCCGAGCCGAGGCTCCTAGTATCATCAGATGAGTCTGTCATTTCATCCGCAGGGGACTCGGCCCATGGGGATTTTGCTCAAGAGCTAATCGCTGAAACCGTAGTATGTGAATCCTCAAGATCCGAAAAATCAACCGGCCGAAACAACCTTCTAGAAACCCATTGGTCATCCTGTAGTGCACCATGCTTCACACGTCATATCAGCATTGGGGTACTATCATCCGAGGGGAGCAAAGGGGTGGGCTCCACAATGGTTTTTGGTGTGGCACTGCAGCACACCAATGAGGACGGTCGGGGGGGGGGGGGGATCCTCAGACGAGGAACGGGTCATTGAACCATCAAATAGAGTGGTGAGGACTTCTGTCCCTATTCGACCAGCCAATCTGCCCTATTATTGCCCTCGATATCCACGTGACTCGGTACCTTGACCTATGCGAAGATGCAATTGGGTTCTCAAGGAGACTTAGTAGCTCCGATTAGAGGTCCACATTGACCACCGGTCCTGGCCCGTGACCCAATGTTGGGCTTGCCACTTCATGGGATTGCCTTGGAGGCCGTCATACAAATAGGACGAATCCATGGCAACTGCGACCCTTGATGCAATCCTAGTGGAAGTGTC
This sequence comes from Eutreptiella sp. 'Long Island Sound 2002', assembly GCA_964036045.1. Classification (NCBI taxonomy): domain Eukaryota; phylum Euglenozoa; class Euglenophyceae; order Eutreptiales; family Eutreptiaceae; genus Eutreptiella; species Eutreptiella sp. 'Long Island Sound 2002'. The sequence goes on along the minus strand of OZ038384.1, from coordinate 37,190,555 downwards.
TGACAGTGTCAATGATTGCATGTAGCTCTGCTCTATTGAGAGTTTGTCGGGGCAGTGAGGGAAGGTGCAAGGAAAACTCCCATCCTCTGGCTCATGATAGCCATCGGCCCCCACCCATCCCACAAAGGCCTCCCATTTGGCAAACCATTAGAGTAGACAATCCGGTACCCGTCCCGCTGTAACCGTTGGACTTCCTCATTGGCTAGTAGTGCTAGTGTGTGTTTGTGTTCCATCTTTTTCCTTTGCTTAGCCTCGTACTCTTCCGTAGTGGAAGGTGAGGGCACGCATACAATTTTTGGACAATCAGCACCCTAGGCCACCAAGGCCGTTTGAAACTGTGAGAAGACATCAAAAAATTGAAGAAGCAACTCCCAAATGACTAAAACTGCTACAAACTTATCCAAATAGAAATAAAATTGTCATATGAGCGAGTTTTGATGAGTTGATGAGTTGATGAGTTGCACAACGACCAATGTGCCGCTTGGGCAAGGAAGATGTCACGCAAGTCTTCACAAGAGTCACGGGAGTGCACTTGACCTGGGGGAAATTTTTTTTCATATCGATTGTTTTTTCGGGTGTTAGCGCGAGTGCACTCCCAAAAATTTTTTTGAATGTTAGCTCAAGTGCTAAGGAAGAAAATACAATCTAAGCGCCATTGCTACTTGGCTCACTCCCACGGACATTTTGGGTACTCCAGGCATTGGCAACGCAATGTAGCCGTGGTGCAAATGGATGATAACAAGGATAGGAGGGGAGACCAATGGGTGGGCATTGGGGATGACACGAGAATGAGGTGCTCAATAGATTAGTTGGTTGGTCTAGGGTCTATTTGATGGAGAAGGAAGGCTGGAAGGGGCAAACACACAAGATTAGTACATAGTAGAGAACAAAGAGGGAAGAGAATAGGAGAGGGCGGGGATGAAGGGGGTACCAATGGGAAACCAATCAATATTGGATACACTGCGTCTAAAAACACATTGTACAATAGGTTAGTTGTATATTACGGAGGGGAGAGGCAATGGAGCACACAAAACAGAGGCACTCCGCGTGCTTTGGCCGACGCGGAGCATGCCCTAGAGACCTACGTTAAAACCAATGTGCTTAATTTTGTTTTAATATATGAAAGGGGTTAAAGATTAACCTGCCAAATATTAACATGTTAACAGTGGTGTGAGGAGGGGGACCAGGGTGAAGGATGTGGGCCTACGTAACCACCTCAAAGAGTATGGAACCCCTCTACCACCCTGTTGTGCACCCTTTGACCAACCAAAAACCTTTAATGGGCATAGTACGCGCACAAGCAAAGCGGTGCAAATGACCCAAAATTGGGCTATTCTATTGTGTAGCTCTTGTTATGCCTTTCTCTCGGGACACCATTCTCGAGCTAAGTATGACACTCACGTGTGTGAGTGGTGCGAAGAGTTTGCGTGACCCTTTGGTCTCACAACTCCTTGATGAGTGGATGGCCTCATCCCCTTTGGCCAAGGCCCGATGGTACGAGGCCACCGAGCCGAGGTTGCCCAATGGTACGAGGCGCCCCATGGTGTCGTTATTGAAAGTCAAAATTTAAAAACCACCACTCCCAAGCATACAAGACCACCTCCCCCTCCCGTTGTAATGCCGTTGCCCCCGGCATTCGCCCCCCACGGGCCGTGTGGTCGTTGTTGGCTCGCTTGAGAATGGCGTTGAGGCTCTCAACGACATCAGCGCACACCATGCCCAAGCCAACCCCAAGCCGTGCCACATTAGCCACCGCCAATGTCACGTCCTCCTCCAAGTAGAAGAGGTGGTTTGATTGGCAGGCGGCCTTGCAACAATGCAAGCGGAAGGCCCGTGCGACCTCTGCGGCCCGTAGGTCGGCGCGAGATGGGGTATGCGAGTACAAGTCCCGGAGGAGGTCCCGCATGGCAACCACGGCTTGCCACTCACCATCCTCCGGGGCATAGGCCAATAGTGGCCGCAGTTCCTCCCATGTGAGGAACAACGCCCGTGCCTCCTCTCCATCAGGTGAAGCCGAGGCACCCAACCTGACACTGGTGCCCGGAAGAGCACGCGTTGCACGGCCGCGGCGTTGTGCTTGGGAAGGTCCCCTAGGCGGGCCTCAATGAAGGCCAATTGGAGGCGGCCGATGGCCATGCAACGATGGAGGATGCATAGGAAGACCAAGCACCGCTCCACCACAAAGTGCGGGTCCCCAACGCACACCCCATTATCCAAGCTCAGGCTCGTCTCCTAATAGCGGTGTGTACCCTTTGTGAACGGCCGGTAAACGAAGTTTTGAATGGGGAGCGAAAATCGCGCGAATATGGGTGCACAGATGCATGATTTTGACCGGGAACAATTACTTTCACAGAGTTGGGATGGTAGCAATATTTCTAAAAATTCTAAAAAAAAACAAAGTGCGGGTGCCCATGAAAAGAAACGGCCCCTTTTTCATACGCCATGGTGCCACGGTGCCCCACAAAATGCCCTAATCCTATTGCGGGCTCTCCCTGTGTCTGCGGCGGCCATGCGAACGTGAATATGTAGCAAATTCGCGCAAATATCGCGCGAAAATCGGACAATTTTCGCATAGATTTTCGCGCATGCGCGCACCTCCACCATGTGGCGTGCACCAACTGAAGTACGTAGAGCCACCAAAACCCATGGTCCCCTGTCCGCATGTCCTAGGCCCGCCGCTTGCGGCGGCGTTTGAAACAATGTGAGAGGACTTGTACATAGTTGAGGTCACTAAGTGCCCTCTTGCGGGCACGCCGCGCCAAATGCCACACTGTCACAGGCCCTTGTCCACGCATGGACCTCTTGGTAACATCCCACCCCTCTCGACGGAGGCTGTCATCTATGGTGTGGTTGTCAACCACAACTTGTACACCTGGGCGGCAAAACAGGAGGCTTCGGCCCCCGGTATTGCGCAGCATGCGCTTTAGCCTACGGTGGCTGCCTTCCATGGCAAAGCATGAAAATTTGGACAGGATTCTCCACTTGCGGGCAAAGAAATACATGTGGTCAATCCACAGATGTGACCACAGAAGCTTAGGCCACTATAACATTAAGTGGGCCTTGCCGATTTGTATGCTACATTCGCGAAGCCTTCCTACGTCCCCCCCGGATAGCCATCCGGTTTGCCATGCACAAACACACGCCTTGGCAAAGTTGTCCCACCACTCCCTACAAACAACACCCCATAGTCTGCCGCCCACCCGCTTGTTGTTCATTCCCCCCTCCTCAAGGCATATCGTAATGAGTGCCTCCCACCGCCGGGTGCGCATGAATTGCACAGCCGCGGCACACTCCAACCTAACCTTTCCCTTCCCGTTTGCCTTGTCATTGTTCAACCCCCCCTTTGTTACCATCTTCGCTTGAATGCAAGCAACGTCTAGAATGGGCCGAAACAAATTGCGCACAACGACAATGGCGGACTTGCCTGTTGCTGCCGCCACTGTGTCGCGCATGCCCCATATACCACATGTAGTGACACGCAGCAGCCCGTGCAATCTGTAGTCCGGAATGCGGCAGTCGGTTGCAATGTGTCGATATATTGCTCCAATTGGGAGCACCACATCCCACCACCCGTTGATGGTGTCTTCCAACCCGAAGTTGGCAAGACATTGTGCCCTGTTGCACACACATACCCAACACACCATGGGTTGGGGAGCCTCGGCTTTCCAATTCTTGCAATTGGCCGTTAAAATTTGTGCCTTGCCATCGGCATAGAGAAAAAAAACTGTTGCGCGGTCCGAACCGCTGGTATCATGGAATACAACCCTACTTACGTCCCACAATTGTTGGTCGAAGTCCACCTCCTGCGCGGCCGCGTACAATGTGGCCCACTCCTTGCCACCCCCTAGTAGCCACCAGCTGGCAAATTGATCAGGGCTGCTCGTTCCCCCAAGCGTGCAATGGACGTACGACGCCCCATGGCGTGATGTACCATCCACCGCAATCGGCATGCAATGTCATCTTGCATCGCCGGGTTGTTGGACGTGGACTGGTTCCACCGGTCGACAACTATACAGGTGCTGCAACCGGGCATACGGCACCATAGAGCTCCACACCCTCACCCGTCATGGCAATGAAGCCTTCCGCTACAAGCTGTGCGAGCTGTTGCATTGTGGCCCACACAGCCTCCCAGGGTACGGCTTCAATTAGATGAGGAGTCACGTACTGCGCCTGGGTCCTAGATAGATGGAGTGACCGGATGCGCCACATCGCCGCCACAGTCTTTTCCCACAAGGATGGTGCTGTAGGGTTTGCACCCCCCCCCCCCCCCCGCTACCGGCGTCAAAACCAGCTACCGGCTACCGGCGTGTCCGGCAGGTGTTGCACCGTGTAGGGTGCACCTAGCTCTTGGGAGACAACGTCCTCTAACGACTGGAGTCGGCGTGCCTTGTGTTGTCTGGACTTGACGTGGGAGAAGGGGCTCCTTCCCTTGGATGTAATGCCACGGAGCATGAGAATAACACAGCACTGGAAAAAAAAGTGGTGGAACATTGCAACTCACTTCATATTGTGCAGGGTGCAGCCTGTGGCAGTTTGCAGCGCACTCCAAGTGCAATTCACAACCATCCGGGAATGTACAACAAAATTGTTCAAAGATCACGCGAAAATTGGGCGAAGTTTGCAAACTTCAAGCAAGGTGCGCACAGAAGATGCAGTGCCCACGGAGTGCCAAGTCCCGCGAACGTCACGCGATCTTCGCGCGATTTTCGCAACATTCTTCACAATGGTAAAACGTGATATTGTACAAAGTGGCCAGTCTTCGCAACATTTTTCCAAACGGAACGCACAAAAGTTAGAAAGGCGCTATGGGGAATCCTCGCTCCTGCTGCTGCACGTGCCCGGTCCCACAGGGGGTTTGGGTATGGTAAAATCGGGGGTGCAGGCAGCCTTCACCATGGTCTCCATGGCGTACCTGGAGGCCACGTTGTCATGGGCTGTCATTGTCTTCCCATGGTCGGGGAGGACATTTTCCAGAGCGGGCACCCCGCCCGCTTGCTACGACAGCAACAATCGCACTGTTGAACCCACCACGGGCTGCTGGCCCTTGGCGGTCTCTGCCTGCCGCCATTCCTGGGCAGCACCAAAGAGGTACTACAAGGCCTCCCCCTTCCCCCCCTTCGTCCCCACCCCCTGCTGTTGCTGCTGCTGCTGTTGCACTTGTCTCTTTGGTCTGCGTGCCTCCAGCTCCTTCACCCGCGCGCGAAGCTGGTCCCTCTCCTTCTGCGCAGCCTGCGCCGCATCCTGGGCCCGCTGCGCGTCCTGCTGTGCATCCTGCAACTTCCCCCGCAGCTGCAGAACCCCCCCCTCCGCCGTCACAACCCGCTGCTGCGATTGGGGCTAGGCCTGCTGCTGCTGCTGCCAATCTTCCACTTGGGTAGAGGGGGTGACAGCGCAGACAATGGGGAGGGGGTTGGGGGGGCCCGTCCTCTATGCCTCGCGGGGCCACCCCAACACCTTGGACCCCGTGGAACCCGCATTGCTGCCGTTGTTGTCGCCCCCCCCCACCTCCACTACCCCCAACTCCCCCGAGTGCACTAGGATCTCCCCCTGCGCATGGGAGCGCATCATGAGCCATGCATGGTCCATGTGCGCCTCCATGCGGTCCCCCCACCCCCTCACCCCGGTCATTGGCATTACGCCGTGCCGAAACAATTGTCCCTCACCCACCCCTTGCCTCCCCACAGTCGCCGTCACCGGTTTCCGATGCCCCCCTCCCCCCCGCCCCCCCGCAACCGGTAGGCGTACAGCCCCACAAGCTGCTCCCCATTCTTCAACTGCACCCCTGCCATGTTGACAGCGTAGGGCAGCAAAATGCGGAAGGCGGGGGTGCGCTCCACTGCCTTCGTCTCCACATTGACCTCCCAGGTCGTCGCCATGAACTCCATCCTAGCGTGCTTCCGGCCCGGAAGCTGGAGCCTCAAGGCGAACGAGGGCTAGACACGCAGCATACTCAGCACGGTGATGGGGGGGGGGGGTCGGTCCATTAACCGGTGGCCCTGCTCTGCGTGTTGGGCTGCGCCACCACTGCCGTGTGGGAAGGTGGCGGGGCAGCTGGGGCAGCCCGGGAGGCCGAGACATCCCGAGCGGTGCTGGAGGGAATGTCATCTGGGGGAGGAGGAAAGTGGACTCCACCCGCTGTCCCACTTGACCCCCTAGCAAGGCCGAATCTCGGGTGCGTACAACACACCGCACGGAGTCAAGCTCCCAGCAGTTCCACGTCTCCTAGAAACAGACGGCGATCACGAAAGAGCAAACGGAACTATGAAATCAAAAAATCGCTCGAAAATCGCGCGATTTTGGCGCGAAGTTGGCAAACGGGAAGACAAGTAGCGAACGGACTACACAATGTGCACGGATGGCACAATCACGCGAAAATCGCCCGTGTTTCGGGTTCGGCAACACGCATTTTGTTTGCATACCTCGCACTCGCAGGGACAACGGATGCTCCATCCCCCTTTCTTCGCCTACTTGGCGTTGCGGGACGGCGCGTTGTTCAACACCTGCCCGGCACACGTAGGCCATTCCGGCGGTAAGAACCCACCGATTGCCCACTGCACCAGGGCATCCCCGTCCGTCTGCTCGGCCTTGGCCAGCTCGAGCTGGTACGGCCCTCGCCATAGCACAACGTCTCCGCCATGGACGGCTGGAGGCCCGCCGCCGAGCAGGTGACCAAGGTGTGGTGGTGGGTGCACACGGGGGGGCCTGCTTCACCCAGGGCTTGGGCGGGGTTGAAAACATCATTGTGAATGTCCTCCACAGCCAGCCCAAAATGGGCCTCCAACCCCCCCACACAAAAAGGAGTTGGCCATATGTGGGGACCTCTTGCTGCTTAAGGGTCCCCAAAAATTTGTTGAGCAGCGGGTCAGTAGAGGGGGGGGGGGGCGAGGTGCGTGGTGTTGGGCAACACGTTCACATGCTTTTTGTCAGGGCCCCACTGCGTGAACACGGCCCCTGGCATGTCTTGACCGGCGGGGGATGGAAGACCATGGTGGCGGGCGGTGCTGACCATCGCGAAAATCTCCCCTTGGTTAAGGAGGACCTTGTCCCACCTGTGCACCTCGGCCTCCACCAGGACCGTTCCCCCCTGAATGCACAGGCGATACTTGGGGGAGAGGGCCACTAAAGTGGAAAGGTGGGAGTCCGACTTTGACCGGTCGGCCGGGGGGAGGATGTGGGGGGGCGGTGGAGGTGTCTGTGTGGGCTACCTGATCGTTGAACTCCACACCGAACACGATGACGGAATCGGGGGTCATGGGGTAAACAAACTCAAAGGGGTCAAGCATGCTCTGCCTCAGGTTGGCAACAACCTTTTTGAAAACGCTACCAGCCAGCTGATCTGTCTTAGCCGGTCTGGACTAGTAGCGCCCGGGCAGGGAGGGATTGGCCCATTGTTTTTCCACAGTTTGTAAGTTAAACACAACATGGAAAAATTGTGGCACTTAATCCCCCCCCCCCCTGCCCTAGACTCTCTCCACCCGTTCCCAAGCCGCCTTGCAGTGGGCGGAGGTGAGGGTGTCTCCGGTCACCGTATACCCAAGCCCATCAACAAAGTTCCTAGGCATGGGAGGTGCGAGGCGGTTGGGGTGGAGGGAGGGGTTAGGGGTTGCATAGGTGGGGGGGTCTGGCTAGGGGGTTGTTCACAAAGGGGGTTCGAGCGTAATGAAAGGGGGGGGGTCCCCGACTCCAACTCAACCCAGGCATCTGATGAAGCATGGGAAGAGTGATGTTGGGGATGTGGTGGAGGGGGGGCACCTCAGGGTTAGCGGGGAAGAGCCCCAAGTCATCCCACCACTGAGCAGTGGCGGTCTACCACCGAAAGGGGAAAGAATAATGGTCCCCCCGCGGATCACCGGCAGGGAAGTACTTATTCAACGCAATCATGTCCATGCGGGGGGGGGGGGGGGCAGTGGAGGAGGTTAGTGGTGGGGTAGACGGTGCAAACCCCCGACTTCAACTTCCACGCCGCGTGCTGCGACACCACCCCTAGGAGGGAGTCAACCGTTTTGAAGGCGGGGATAAGGCGGACGGCCGTCAACTCATGAAGGGCCAGCTGCAGCTAGTGCCATATGTCCGTGGTTCACCCCTTCTTGCGGAGCACCCACACGCGTGGGTTCCCTCATGTCAATGTGGATGAGGGTGGAGGAGGGGTCCAAACCCTTTGCCCACTCCACCACCGCCCCAACCAGCAAGCCCCCCGTGTATATGGCCTCCTCCAGCGTGTGTGGGCGGCGGGAGAGGGCAAGGAAAAGGCGTGGGTGTCGGTCGCTGGGTCCGGGGGCTACCATAATGCGAGGGAGCCATGACAAAGCAAATAAGAGCTGCACAAGGGAACAAAAGCATGGAAAGCTCCGGAACTTGAAAAACCTTGGACATATTCCCGCGATCTCCACGCGATTTTCACACGATCTTCGCGCGAATGGAAATTTTGTACCCTTCTCGAATGGAGGATAAGTGGCCGCTTGAATGGGGGATGAATATTCGCGCCAATTTACCCGAATTTTGAGGTTTTTTTGAGGAAAACGCCATATTTTGGTTGCTTCACAGGGATGTGAGGGGGTAAGATTCGTGCCCCAACTTCATTACCCATCATCCAGTGAAAGTTCCGCCCCAAACGCATCCACCATGCCCAAACGGCGCCCAAAACATAAAGTGGCAACCCCGGCAAGCTTGTAGCGGATTCATAGGTAGAAGAGGAAGAAGATGAGGAAGAAGAGGAGCTATTACCACCTTTGGAGGATGCGGAAGTCTCGTTACCGCTGAACGAGTCGTGATCTGCCGAAGACCCGGATTCCGCAGACCATGCAGCCTCCTCCGATCTCTACTGCCAATTGGAACGGCCAACACAGGCTTCAGAGAACGATGCACCCTCATTGTCAAGCGGCCGGGCCGCTTTCAAAGTGATCTTGGGCTTCATCACCATGGAAATTTTTTTGGCTCGCCCCTTTTTTTTTTCATCATCCTGGCTAGCTATAACCCATGCCGTCACATCAACGGTGTTTGGTGAGAGGCTGGGATGGCAACGTGCCAAGTGAGTTTTGACGTTGAAGACAAATGGGGTGGCACTGCAACCGGAAATAGCACAATCAAACAGTCGCATGCATCAAACCATGTATTCTAACTTGAGTCACGAATGAGAGTTACAGTGGCAACGTTTCGGCCCGTGGCTCATGTGCTTGACTGTGAAATCTTAGGCCGGGCATACCATCCCAAGGACAAGCAAAATGTCCCCCTTGCTATTGCATTCTCACAATTGTTCAAAAGCATTGGTGTTGCCGCTTGCAGCCTTGGCGGGCGCAATTTTTCACCAGTGTTGCGTGCGGCCTACCCCGATGTGCGGTTGACCGGGCATCTAATTGATCTATTGTTGTGGGGGCACTTTGACGCAAAGCTTAGTTTGTATTGTGCTATGGAGGACTTGCTTACGGGCCACCAATTGAGCTTGTACTCCTTCAATAAATACCAAAAGGATTTCATAGCCGCAAGCTTGTGTTTGCGCTGCCAAGTCACTTTTCCGAGCCCTCTTCATCATTGTAAAGGTTATGTAGGTCTGCCACCAAACGGCATCCTTGTACATATGCCAATTGGGGTCGCAACCGGCTGAGCACTGGTTTCCCATCACCCACACCCCGAAGCACAATCGCAACTGTTTCTGTATCTGTATTTGCGGGCTGAAAGGTGAACTGACCCATGTCTTCTTCCAGTTCCCATGAACTCAGCACGGGGACCGCAATCGGAAGTCTATCCACCAAATGTGGGTCCTTAACCCCAACTCAAGGCATTGCATCAAAGCGAGGGTGTCCTTAACCCAACTCAAGGGGCCACACCGAAGCGTGGGAGCTCTTAACCCCAACTAAAGGGGCCACACCAAAGCATGGCATTCCTTAACCCCAACTCAAGGGGCCACACCGGAGTGCGGGAGTTCATAGCCCCACCTCGAAGGGCCACGCGGAGGCATTGGAGCAAAAATAAAATGCTTGAACTTGAACAAAGTGGCTACATAACCCGTGCCTTTTCAAGGGTCCCCGCACAAAGGGACAAACCAAAAGTTGCTACTAAATCTTTGCCTTCTTGGGAGGCCATATCTGGGCGGAATAGCTACATCATCCGTGCCTGCTTGGGGGTTCCCAACAATGGTACAAAAATGGCGCAGGTTAGGCTTGTGGAAAAACGCCCTTAGAGACGGTTGTTAAAGAACATTGGTACCCCAACGAACCCCTCGATGAACAAAGGCTGACGTAGCATTTCCGCCCACTTGCGGGCCCCGGAGAAGGTAGGTGTTAGGAAGCTACTTCTAACTTTGTCCCCCTTTGTTTGGGGATCCCCGAGAATACCGGTTGGTCCTCTTGCCAAACAAATTGCCTTTTCGTGCATATTCCATTTTTGTGGACCACGTGGCAGTTGAGGGGGACATTGTACCATCGCTGGTTGGAGGTGCATCCCCGGTGCTTAATGGATTTGCATGGAGCATGCACATGTTCCTGAAAGTAAATTGCTTGCCCTTTGCCGGGAGCTAGACGTTCGTACCATTCACCGGGCGTCGGCGAGTGCCGTTTGGATCTTCGTCCTCATGCATCGTGAGGTACACAACGGAATACCCTTCGTAATGTATGCCTCGTGTAACAAGTTTACAAGGCATGACATGCAAGATATGCTCCACCACATATACACGACATGGGCCCAATCTAGTGAAGTACGTGCCCGTGGGTACTTGTTGTCACATGGGACAGAAGGTGACCAACAACGAATAGCTGTGCAACGTGGTACCATGCAACTTTTACAAACAGCGGATGTCCCGGGTGTTGATTGCAATGTTGCCTGCTAGGGGGGGGTTTTCATGCCCCACATCTCTTCAAGAACAACCGGTCGCATGGATTGAACCATGGATTTCACCTTGAGTCAAGAATGAGAGTTGCTGTGGCAACGCTCCGGCCCGTGGCTGAGGTGTTTCACTGTCACATCTCGGACTGGCCATACCATCCGAAGGACAAGCAAAATGTTCCCCTTGCAGTTGCATTCTCACAATTGTTCAAAAGCATTGGTGTTGCCGCTTGTAGCCTTGGCGGGCGCAATTTTTCACCAGTGTTGCGTGCGGCCATCCCCGATGTGCGGTTGACCGGGCATATAATCGATCTATTGTTGTGGGGGCACTTTGACGCAAAGCTTAGTTTGTATTGTGCTATGGAAGACTTGTCTACGGGCCATCAATTGATGTTGTACTCCTTCAATAAATACCAAAAGGATTTCATAGCCACAAGCTTGTGCTTGCGTTTGTGGTGCCACTTTTCCGAGCCCTCTTCATAATTGTAAAGGTTATATAGGTCCGCCACCCAACGGCATCCTTGTACATATGCCAATTGGGGTCGCAACCGGCCGAGAATCCGTTTTCCATCACACACACCCCTAAGCACAATCGCAATTGTTTATGTAACTGCATTTGCGGGCTGAAAGGTGAAATGACCCACGCATTCTTCCTGTTCGTTCCCATGAACTCAACACGGGGACCAAAATCGGAAGTCTATCCACCAAGCGTGGGTCCTTAACCCCAACTCAAGGGGCTGCACCTAAGCGCGGGAGTCCTTAACGCCAAATCAAGGGGCCACACCGAAGCGTGGGAGTTCTTAACCCCAACTAAAGGGGCTACACCAAAGCGTGAGTCTCCTTAACCCCAATGCAAGGGGCCACACCAAAGCATGGCGTTCCTTAACCCCAACGCAAAGGGCCACACCGAGTGCAGGAGTCCATAGCCCCACCTCCAATGGCCACGCCACGGCGTCGGAGCCAAATTGAAATGCTTAAATTTGGGCAAAGTGGCTCCTTAACCCGTGCCTTTTCAAGGGTCCCCGCACAAAGGGACAAACCAAAAGTTGCTACTTAATCTTTGCCTTCTCGGGAGGCCATATGTGGACAGAATACCTACATCATCCGTGCCTGCTCGGGGGTTCCCAACAATGGTACAAAAATGGCGCAAGTTGGGCTCGTGGAAAAATGCCCTTAAAGTTGGTTGTTAAAGAACATTGGTACTTCAACGAACCCCTCGATGCACAAAGGCTGACGTAGCATTTCCGTCCACTTGTGCGTCCCCGAGAAGGTAGTGAGTAGGTAGCTACTTCTAACTTTGTCCCCCTTTGTTTGGGGATCCCCGAGAATGACGGTTGGCCCTCTTGCCAAGCAAACTGCCTTTTCATGCATATTCCATTTTTGTGGACCACATGGCAGTTGAGGGGGACATTGTACCATCGCTGGTTGGAGGTGCATCCCCGGTGCTTAATGGATTTTGCATGGTGCATGCAAGTGTTCCTGAAATTCAAAGTGAAAGTAAATTGCTTGCCCTTTGCCGGGAGCTAGACGTTCGTACCATTCACCGGGCGTCAGCATGTGCCGTCTGGATCTTTGTCCCCATGCATTGTGAGGTACACAACGGAATACCCTTCTTAATGTATGCCTCGTGTAACAAGTTTACAAGGCATGACATGCAAGTTATGCTCCACCACATATACACGACATGGGCCCAATCTAGTGAAGTACGTGCCCGTGGGTACTTGTTGTCACATGGGACAGATGGTGACCAACAACGAGTAGCTGTGCAACGTGGTACCATGCAACTTTTACAAACAACGGATGTCCCGGGTGTTGATTGCAATGTTGCCTGCTAGGGAGGGGGGTTTCATGCCCCACATCTCTTCAAGAACAACCGGTCGCATGGATTGAACCATGGATTTCACCTTGAGTCAAGAATGAGAGTTGCTGTGGCAACGCTCCGGCCCGTGGCTGAGGTGTTTCACTGTCACATCTCGGACTGGCCATACCATCCGAAGGACAAGCAAAATGTTCCCCTTGCGGTTGCATTCTCACAATTGTTCAAAAGCATTGGTGTTGCCGCTTGTAGCCTTGGCGGGCGCAATTTTTCACCGGTGTTGCGTGCGGCTATCCCCGATGTGCGGTTGACCGGGCATCTAATCGATCTATTGTTGTGGGGGCACTTTGACGCAAAGCTTAGTTTGTATTGTGCTATGGAAGACTTGTCTACGGGCCACCAATTGATGTTGTACTCCTTCAATAAATACCAAAAGGATTTCATAGCCGCAAGCTTGTGTTTGCGTTTGCGGTGCCAAGTCACTTTTCCGAGCCCTGTTCATCATTGTAAAGGTTATGTAGGTCTGCCACCCAACGGCATCCATGTACATATGCCAATTGGGGTCGCAACCGGCTGAGCACTGGTTTCCCATCACCCCCAACCCGAAGCACAATCGCAATTTTTTATGTAACTGTGTTTGCGGGCTTAAAGGTTAACTGACCCATGCCTTCTTCCTGTTCCCACGAACTCAACACGGGGACCAAAATCGGAAGTCTATCCACCAAGCGTGGGTCCTTAACCCCAACTCAAGGGGCTGCACCTAAGCGTGGGTGTTCTTAACCCCAACTAAAGGGGCTACACCAAAGCGTGGGTCTCCGTCACCCCAACTAAAGGGGCCACACCAAAGCATGGCATTCCTTAACCCCAACTCAAAGGGCCACACTCGAGTGCGGTAGTTCATAGCCCCACCTGGAAGGGCCACACGGAGGCATCTGAGCCAAATTAAAATGCTTAAATTTGGGCAAAGTGGCTCCTTAACCTCTGCCTTTTCAAGGTTCCGCGCACAAAGAGACAAACCAGAAATTGCTACTAAATCTTTGCCTTCTTGGGAGGCCATATGTGGACGGAATACCTACATCATCCGTGCCCGCTCGGGTGTTCCCAACAATGGGACAAAAATGGCGCACGTTTGGCTCGTGGAAAAATGCCCTTAAAGTTGGTTGTTAAAGAACATTGGTACCTCAATGAACCCCCTGATGCACAAAGGCTGACGTAGCATTTCCGTCCACTTGTGGGCCCCCGAGAAGGTAGGGGTTAGGTAACTACTTCTGATTTTGTCCCCCTTTCTTTGGGGATCCCCGAGAATGACGGTTGGCCCTCTTGCCAAGCAAACTGCCTTTTCGTGCATATTCCATTTTTGGGGACCACGTGGCAGTTGAGGGGGACATTGTACAATCGCTGGTTGGCGTGCATCCCCGGTGCTTAATGGATTTTGCATGGAGCATGCAAGTGCTCCTGAAATTCAAAGTGAACGTAAATTGCTTGCCCTTTGCCGGGAGCTAGACGTTGGTATCATTCACCGGGCGTCGGCATGTGTCTGTGAAATGGGCCCGGATGAGGGGGGACGATGACATCTATTGGGCCAACAGGTCGGATCACTTGCTGTCCCGAAGATGTGTGGCACCGCTGAGCCGAACAATCATCATGTTCAGCTTCGTGAAGACGGAGTAAGGGTAAGACATAACAAAATGTATGGACAAAGAAGAGTTCATAAAAGTTGTTCACCATTCATGGTTCATATATGGCTCCTTCGTAAATGAAAAATGAATTATGAACAATGCTACTTTTCATACAGGTACCTAGGGTCTGGTGGTGGACTCTAGCTCGGGCTGTGAGACCCCACCATGAGGGGTAGCCCCAAGCCAGTTTTACAAGCACTATCTAACCCTTTGCTAAATAGGAGCTAGGACCGTAGAGCATCTTGATGGTAAGCGAGGTTCCATGATTGAATTAGCCCACAAGGCAGTACCTCAAGGGCTAGTTGGTTGTTCCTTACCGGGAGGGGGGAGGTCACCAAGGGCTTGGTTGACGTTGTGTGGATTGTTGTTCCAAATCATGTTCGGATGGGCTAGGCCATCAGCGATATACCTTCGAGCAATAGAACGGGCCTGAAGATTGTGGGACAGAAAGCTCAGCTATTTTGTATAGGACAAATGCGCTGTTCGAGCAACAGTGGTAAAGGATCAACCACTACCGCCCTGTGCTGCACCCCCTTGAGGGGGCTTGAGTGAGCCTCATCACTCGTGATGTTGCCTGCCGGTGACCCAGTTGCTGGACGTGTTTGTGGACTGAGATAACCAAGAAACAGGCAGGGCTCCCCTAACCACAATCCCGCATTTGCCTAAATTCAACAATATGGCAGAAAAGACTCTGAAATTCTTCATGTGGTCTAGGATGTTTTGCACCCTGGAGCCATGTGGCTGCATTAAGGTATCCCCCCCCCTCGGCCGCACAAAAAATCATGAGGGAACTGTGCCTGGGCCGGGGGATGATGGAATCGGCCGGACGCTATACTAGCCTTTTTGTTTAGTGCTTGTGTTTGGGTTGCCTACCTGGTGACCCTGATGCCAAATATGTTTCCTTTACCGCCGTTTAGTCACCGGGACTTGTTCGCTGGTCTAAAGAGCAATGTGGCTCTGACACGTGCGAGAGTTATGCTGCTTGGGGTGTTTGCGGGAGGATGAATGGTAGCAGGCAGGTTTCCCATGCCGGCGGCACAAGCACCAAGACTATTACAGGAACAGCCAGTGGACACTCAGTCAAAGCCCCAAAGGGCAATTAGTCCATGCACTGAAGCTCTCAAACCCAAAGGGTCTGAACAATAGGAACAAGGCGGGTAGGGTATGGGTGGGCACTCATAAGCGAAAAAGACCCTATACAAAACAAAGGGTGGCATGTCCCAAGGGGACCTAGAGGAAAACAAATGTCCAGCGTGTGAGCCAGAGAGTTGTTTCCCATGCCGGCAGCACAAGCACCAAGAGCATTGCGGGAACAGCCAGCGGTATATATTTCCACAACCTCACACCTTCTTGGCGGGCATAGGGTAACTATACCTGAGGGCCTAGGGCTTACCCACACGTGTGTGATCCCGCTCCCCCCCTGTCCCCCGCCCTGATAACATACAAAAGCAAGCCGCTACATCACACAACCCACCCTGCAGTTACCCACCAGCAATGCAATGCTAACCGCTACACCCTGCTGTAGCCAGAGCGGACACACGCAAGGGGCACGTTCGGCAGGCTGGGCAGCGTACTAGTCCTGACGCTTGCGTTTCACCCGGAAAGGCCGCACACCAAGGGCGTTTTTCGAGCAGCACAAGCCAACAACCAAGCGCATGGCCGCAGAGGCGGAACATAACCACAGGAACCCAACACCAAACCAAAAGCGAGTGGGGCACCCAGCCCCATGGTAGGCACCTGTTCTATAGTGTCTTAGGGAGGTAAGCACCAGCACAAAGCTTCACCCCACAACGGGCGGAATGCCCACCGTTGTGCTTCGCTGAGGTGCTGCAGGGTGCGCCCTGTCCCCGATGCCTACCCCCCCCCCCCTGCTCGCGGGTACACAGCACGGCGGTTATACACACCCCCTAGCAAAGCATCCAAAAAAAAGGGTAACCCAGAATACACGCAAAACAACAACACTGGCAAAAGCTGTGTTCCTTAAGGGCAACTCCTTTGGGCAGGCCTAGGCACACAGTGTCGCAGACCAAAAGCACCACCCTAACATGGAAGTAACAATCATATTTCCACCACCGCCATGAATGCAGTCCTCACCAGCACCACCAGCGATGTAGTCGTCACCTTGATTGCCATGGTCCTAGTCATCACCACTGCCACCATGAATGCTGTCATCCCCACCACCATCACAAAAGGAGTCATCACCAGCACCACCATCGATGTATTCGTCACCTTGGCTGCCATGGATGTAGTCATCACCACAGCCACCCTCGATGCTGTCACCTCAACCATCGCCATAAAGGGAGTCGTCCCAACACCACCAGTGACGTAGTCGTCACCTTAGCTACTATGGATGTAGTCATCACGGCTGCCATCCACAAGCTGCACCTGCTGCTTCAAATCCGATTCCCAGATGTGGCTCGTGCTAAACATACTTAACAAAAGGAACTCATAAAGGTAAAAGACCCTATACACAACAAAACGTGGCATGTCCCAAGGGGACCTAGAGGAAAACAACTGTCCAGTGTGTGAGCCACACAGTCGTGCAGCAGTACTTTGGCACCGGATCCCCGTTTGTTTCCACAAGACTCACAACCACACAGGATAGAACGTTGCAATCGCAAGCCATACCCTCCCATATTCAAGGGCGATATGCTAATACACCACAGGATGTGACCGCGATGTGCCTTGGCGAGCTCAACACCTAGAAAATGGAAATGCCTATCGAAAAACGCCTAGAGGTTTCTGAAAATTGACCCAAAAAGTGCTTGCAATCCTTGGCCCTAAGGTTGGCCCCGAAAACGCTCCCCATATCAGTAGCGATGTTTCTGCCAAGCTTTGATAATTGCTGGAAAAATTGACCGGAAGTTTTGGCTTTGATGTTGCCTCTGGAAATGCTCCTCATATCGGCAGTGTTGTACATGGCACCTTCTGGCCCACAATCTATGGCAAGCCCGGAAGAAATCTGGGTGCATGGCTCAATATCCACAACCATAGGGAAATTGACTGCATTAATGGATGATACATTGGAGGCAGTGTCAGTGAGAATTTGTCAAAATGTCCTACACACTCAGTGTTCTACGTATATTCACGCCAACACAGTGGGAATCCGTGGCGAAGGTTTCTTCTTCTGATTGCTCGTCTCGTTTTTGCATTCCTTGCTTTCTGGGATCTTGCGGGCATGCGGGGCGGGCGGGGTAGGGGTGGGGTAAGCTGCTACACACTCGGTGTTCTATGTGTATCTTTGAAAAAAATATATGAGGTGCAACATATGGCACGGAAAATGTGGTAAAGTTGTTGAATCCGGTAACCTACCCCTCAGTTGCCTACATAGTGTGTGTCTTACAGCCTTGTTGCATATTTTGTTGTAGCGTAACACCCACCCACCCAAGTGAAATGGAAAGCATGGAACATATGGAAACATAAGAGGTGGAACACATGGACGACACCGCAAAACATGATAAACTTGTGGAACCCAAAAACTTGGAGGAAAGGTGCAAATGTGGGGCGGCCCCCTCCCTGGGCTGGGAAGGGGGGGGGTGTCGGTGTCCGGGCCACCACCACCGTGTACTGCGGCATGTAGGTTTGTGGCAATTTGATTTCATGCGATGTGATGTGATGTGATGTGATGTGATGTGTTGTGTTGTGTTGTCCTATCAGGTGCTGCGACGTGACGTCACTTGATGTCATGTGATGTGATGTGATGTGATGTGATGTGATGTGATGTGATGTGATGTGATGTGATGTGATGTGATGTGATGTGATGGATTGTGATGTGATGTGATGTGATGTGATGTGATGTGATGTGATGTGATGTGATGTGATGTGATGTGATGTGATGTGATGTGATGTGATGTGATGTGATGTGATGTGATGTGATGTGATGTGATGTGATGTGATGTGATGTGATGTGATGTGATGTGATGTGATGTGATGTGATGTGATCTGATGCGATGTGGTGTGGTGTGGTGTGGTGTGGTGTGGTGTGATGTGGTGTGATGTGGTGTG